>PISX010027887.1:0-22369 GCA_004024625.1 Mellivora capensis
ATAGCACCAAGAACCATAAGATACCTGGGAATAAACCTAACCAAAGAGGTAAAGGATCTGTACTCGAGGAACTACAGAACACTCATGAAAGAAATTGAAGAAGACGTAAAAAGATGGAAGACCATTCCATGTTCTTGGATCGGAAGAATAAATGTTGTTAAAATGTCTATACTACCTAGAGCAATCTATACTTTTAATGAACCTAGGTTTCTTGGAGCTCAGTCTTGTGGTAACTCTTTGGAAAAGCTTTTAGTTTGCTTCTGCCAAGTAGCTGAAACTCTACCAATGAAAGATCATTGTTAATTTTGAGCTTTGTTTTTTCACCACAGATATTATGACCTTTAGTTTTTAAACTCCTGTGAGGATGAATTTCTAGCAGGAATCACGAGATTTTTTTTTTCTGCTTCTGCAGAGCCACTTTCTTATTCACCCACCAAGATGTCATCATCCATTGGTGTTCTCTCCCTTATATGAGGATCTCTGATCTAATGTCCACCTCTTCAGCTCCCAGACATGATCACATATCTCCAGGGCACACACTATTTAAAATCCAATCTATTAGAAACCAGGAAACATGCCGGTGACAGTACTACTCTGGATTAATACCTTCTCTTCACCTCTGGCCTCTTCTCCTTACTTCCCTCTTCCCCAAACTCTCATTCCTTGTATAGTACTTTAATGTACTTAAAAAACAATTCAAAAATATCTTATCAAGAATCTCCATATGTTATGCACAAGAAGGGATTTTTCTGGACATTTGGCTTACCACACCTAAACGTAAGAATTATTTCAGTGTTGTATGCCTTGGTCATCTCCTGTCCAATGGTCTCCCAGTGCACTGGAGAACTCTCTCATTGCCCTGTCACTGTCTCCATGAGCTCCTCAGATGCTTTTCTTTGCTCTGGACCTCTATTTCTTGCCCCAAAACAAATTTTCATTTGAGCTAAATAAAGAATACAAAAACTGGGTTCAGAAGACCCAGATTTGAATCTTCTCTCTACTCTTTTTTTCACTATATAATTTGGGGTGAATCACTTAACATCTCTAAGATCAGTCTCTTCACATGTAAAACAGAATTCCTGCCCCATTTTTCATAAATAACTGTTCTAAGGAGCAAATGAGGTAATAGATGTAGAAAGTTTTATAATTGGTAAAATGTGCTAAAAATGTAAATCATTTGCAGAACTTGACCTACAAACTAAGGGTGCTTCTCTCCATCATTTATCCTGGAGGAAAGGATCTAATAAATGATTTTATCTGAATGAACTGTGCTTCAAGGTCATTTGTGTTTTTATTGGAGAAACATGCCAAATACAAAAGAAAGCAGCTTTAAATGTTTTCAGGATGTGGGGCGGGGTGGGGGATGGGGGGTTGTATTTTGGGATGGTGGTTTTCCTTTCGCTTATACCTCTGTTATCAGCAAATTCATATATACATGAGGCCAACATTTCTCTTACCTCCAGAAATAATCTCACTCCTAATTTTCTGGTAATTGCTTTTTTGCAGAAATAATGGTTGCAGAAAGGGAAGGCCACTCCATAGTACATACAGCACAGGCTAGCTCTTACCAACTCCTGTGGGCACGTCTAAAGATGTGATGGATGCTGATTTGAAAACAAAATTCTAGAAATTAGTTTTAACACTCCCCCAAGAGGTGATGCCTGGTGCCTTTATTGGAATTTAAACTGGAAGCTGGCTCCAGCCATCTGTTAAATGACCACAGAAACTCCCCCAGATGCTTCCCATGGGTCAGCAATAATATTGTGGCTATTCCTCTGCCCTCATGGGAAGCTGGGTGAGTGGAATTCATAATCGGGGAAAAGAGCAGATATGCAGTGTCAGCCTTGGAAAAGTGTGCAGAAGAAGGGTGGGCAGCATTTAGCATCTGTGCAGGTAAGAAAGATCCTCAAGGGTTTAGATATTTGTAGATGACAAGTTGGCCAAGAATTCAAGTTTTCTGTGTTTTACAGAATTTTCAATATTTTAGCACTGATTTGATTCCTGATATTTTATGTGAACAGACACATTCTCATACACACACTGAATTTGGAGTGGTTATAAAATTCTTGTTTTGAAGTCCTGAAAGTTGGTTTTCAGCCACTTACATCCTAATTCTCTTGTCTTCTCCTATCACAATTTTCAGTAATCTTTGGCTAAATGTAAGTTGTATTAGAAAACTGAATCCAGGCTGAATCCAGCAGCAGCTATCTGAGCTGCCCACTGGGCAGAAACAGAGGTGCACAGCTTACCCAATGAGATGGTCAGCAGCAGTGGTCCCCCCCATGGACTCACTGGCCCATGCGGTAATCCCGCTATCTAGACGCTGAGATTATGGAAGTCGGGAACAACAACTGGTCATCACAATGAGCAGATAGGCAGAGACAGGAATAGGGGAATACATGGAATTTGGCCAAAGGACAGAGGCAGAGCAGACAGGTACATATATGAATGTGATGCCCTCAACCAGTATGCCTTTGGGCCACCTGAACCAGATCTGACACATGGCTTGTGCTGCTACTGTGGACTTTATTTCAATGTTTATCCAAATTAGTAAATATCTGCAGGCTGATTTATTCATTGCTGAATCCAGTATCTTTTAAAATATAGTCTTAGCTCATCTATGTCTCCTAATTTCAAAGAGTAAAAACAAAGCATTAGTTGAATATTTAATTAATCCTATTTACAATGAATAGAAAACAAGTATCAGAAAAAAGAAAAGCCTGGAGATGCAGATGCAGTCCTCAAGTGTAAATTCTAAATGCCTTCATATAGTTTCAAGCCCCACCAAGAGCTATATTTCCTATCCACCAGCCCTTCTCTCTCACTTGGCCGCCACCTGAAATTTGGTCCACTTTCTTTCCTGACTGCACTATGTTTAGGCATCTCTCACCTTCTTCTCATGACTTTCTCCTTTTGTGGGGATGCCATTTAAAGTAAGGTTAAATACAGACAACTTAGCAAGTCTATAATCAACCTCACAAGTCTTGGGGATTAATAGCAGAAAAGTCTGATAAAGTTTTAAGACTCCTAGGTAGGAATCAGATCAGAAACATCTCTAGAATTTTGAAGTCAATTCCTTGATTGTCTTTAGAGAGACTGTTGTTTTTAAAGTTGTCTATACATAATCTTGTTTCAAATTCTCATAAAAGGAGAAAGTCATAAGAAAGGGCGAGTAAAGGCTGAATGTGGTTTAATCAGAAAACCAAGTGGAGCAGCTTTCAACTAGGGGAGAGGTGGGTGAGAATGGGAGACATTTTCAGTATCTTCACCTGGCATTCAGGTGAAGATACTGAAAATTAGCCTGTGCACTGGTGGTTTCGATCTCTGTTCAGAAACTAGGGCTCCCCTGGGTGTGTCTCAGAAACTACCTTGGGGGAAAGAGCAAGAATCCCTTCCTGTACCAAGGTAGTAAAGGTTATAAATCCTTTACTCCTGGGGCACCTGGGTGGCTCAGTGGTTAAAGCCTCTACCTTCAGCTCGGGTCATGATCCCAGGGTCCTGGGATCGAGCCCCACGGGCTCTCTGCTCAGCGGGGAGCCTGCTTCCCCCTCTCTCTCTCCCTGCCTCTCTGCCTACTTTGTGATCTTTCTATCAAATAAATAAATAAAATCTTTAAAAAAAATCCTTTACTCCTCCTTTCTCTGAACTGTATTTAAATGGATCCAAACAAAACCAGAAAATACATCTAGAAGACTGGTTACTCAATTTATTACAAATAAGTATCAAATATGTCTTGTTTTACTACTTGATTTAGTTCCACACGAAAATTCTTTTATCATTTTAAATATTCTCTCTCTTCCATTATAAATCAAGTTCTAATAGAAGGTTCCAATACAGGAAGATAATCTTTGGGAAAGGTTTTGAGTATGGTGCGATTTCTTTTTTTAAATATTTACTTATTTATTTCAGAGAGAGAGAGCAGGAGGGGCAGAGAGAGAGGGAGAGAGAATCTCCAGCAGATTCTGCACTGAGCACGCAGCAGGACACAGGGCTCAAGGAGGGTCTGGATCCCAGGATCCAGAGATCATGACTCAAGCCCAAAACAGTCAGATGCCCAACTGACTGCACCACCCAGGCACCCTAGTATGGTGCTATCTTGAGAGGAGAACTCCAAGTTACCACAATTACTCCAAAGATAATTTCCATATAAAAATCAAACAAACAAAATGCCTACCTTCATTTCAAAGAACTCACAGGATATCTTTGATTTATGACTTTTAACTAGTGTCCATACCTTAACTAGCGCCATACCTTACATGCACATACATTCACATTTAATACGACTTTGCAGTGTGTTTTTATTTTCAATATATATGTGCTCAGTTTTCCTTCTCTATGTAGCTGTGCCAGGAACATACTTGAAGCTCTGTAATTGCTCCTTACTTGTTTGGTGTTCGATTATCACAAGTCTAAAAGTTTTTAAATGCATTGTCTTTATTAATATTTAACATTTTTAACAATGACACAGATTCTCTTTTGTAAAAAGCAATTTTAAAAAGCTGTGTTGTTGGATGCCTGAGACCCAGAGCTGGTAAATTTTTAAGATCTGTTCTGGCCTTCTGCCTCTCTAATCCTATGTCTCTTACTACTACTTTAGAGTTCTAAGGTCCAAGTGTTGAAACAAAATTTAGGTTAATGATGGGAAGGCTAAAAAAATTATACTTACAATAAATAGAATTAAGATGAATTACATTGAAAGACAAAAGACGTTAATATCTGTCCAGCACTGCACTTCAATGACAACCAAGGATCTGCCCCTTTTCCCTAACTGCCTCTGGACTTAAGGGTAAGGAAGAAAAGAAAAAAGAAAAAAATTCAGTCCACATTTTGTACCATCTACTAAAAATAATACCAACTGGATTATAGACCAAAATTCTAAAATTCTAATAGTTTTAGAGGAAAGCACAGGAGAAAAATTTTGATTTGGCTTACACAATCATTTCTTAGCTACAGTACCAAAAGCACAATCTATAAGTGAAAAAAAAAAATGGTAAATTAGACTTAATCAAAATAAGGAATTTCTTTTTTTAAGACTCAAGGAATAAAATGATAAGCTACACAATAAGAGAAAATATTTGCAAATTACATATGTGTAAGAGGACTTGCATCCAGAAAATAAGACCACTTTCAAAACTCAGTAATAACAAGCAACCCAAATACAAAGCAGACGAATGATTTACATAGACATTGCACCCGAGGAGACACAGCAAAGACAAAAAAACACACATTCAATTATCATCAGCCATTTGGGAAATTCAGGTGAAAAACACTCTAAGATAACACTGTGTCCTTACAAGAATATCTGAGCAAAATAAATCAGACTCAGCACTACCTTCAATCCCCCAAAAAGAACATAAGGACATAATTCTATTTATTCCAAACCATAGAAGATAATCTATAGTAACAGAAAGCAGATCAGTTGATACCTTGGAATGGGTAGGAATGTCAGACAGAAGGGTAACAAAGGGGCATGAGATATTTGGAGGGTGTTGTATATGTTCATTATCTTGATTGTGGTGATGGTTTGCTGATATGTCAAAACATTTCAAGTTGTACACCATTAACCTATGCAGTTAACTATGTTTATTATAGCGAAACAAAGCTGTTGAAAAGGCAAAGTACAAAAAAATAAAGTGGTATTTTTTCCACTGTTATCTAGAACATATATAAAAACTGGAATTCTTGGTACTTGAGAGCAAGAGAAGGGGAAGACAAATGGACTTAAAGATATGTTAGCAGACACCTGAAAGTCTGGGAATACTTGGCAATGTCTGGAATTTCACACCTCAGCTATCCATCGGGTAGATCCTGAAATGCTAAAATGAAGACTTCTGAAGAGACAAGCTTCCTTGATCTTTACCCCTCAGTCCCTTGTAGAATGCACTGTGTTTTAACTGTGGAAGCCAGGTTAAGTGGGAAGGAGGTGCAAGACAATATTGTGTTACAGCTGAGGGCTGCTCTGTGGGTGTGTGTGTGTGTGTGTGTGTGTCTGTGTGTGTGTGTGGTATGGGGTATGTGTATGTAAATTTCCTTCTCTGTGTTCCATTCCTGTATGAAGTAAGGCAGAAATGATGAAACCAGTCTTATGTGCTCTGGGTCTGCAGCTCTGACTTCTGCATATTAGCTAGAGTTGAAGGTGCCACAGCTCTAAGAGGCCAAGCCCCTTTGATACATATAGCCATAATCTGATAGTCCCTCCAACTACAGAGAGCCTGGGAGACTGGCCACAGTCTTACTACTGTCCTTTATTGACCAGGTAGAATGGACTAAGAGTTTTATCCACAACTGGGATTCTGCTTTCCCTTTGGTTAAAATGGTGCTATTATTCCTCCCATTGCCTTCAAAATTATGTTTGATATTGCTGTGAGTATAGAAAGAAAATCCCTGGCTCTATTAAGACAAATAAGGTTTTCATGATCAGAATGCCTTGGTTTCTCAAATGACAGCAATTACTAAAAATTCTCATATATTGCTAGCACTTCAACTGTTGACAGTATACTTTTATGCTTATTTAATTATTTCTATATCCTTGTAAGCACGTTACTGAGATTGCAACTCCACCGAAACTTCTAGGGAAATAAAACAACTCTATCTGCACAAACTGCTTAATCATCCCAATTTTTAGCATCTTTCTTTCTTGCTGCCCTTCTTCAAATCCCTCTGCCCAGATGCCCCTTAGAAGAGTTTTGCTTTTATACATCTAAATCTTCTGATAATTTTATCCAAGAAGGTATATGGAGATGAAGTTTAAATGAAAGCATTAATGGAGTGTCAACATTCACTTATGTTCTAGAAGCCAAATGTGAAATGTGGCATATGAAGCCACATGTGCCATCGAAAGAACTCTTGTCAGTCCTGAAGCCAGGAACCAAGAGCTGACTAAACACCTTGCAAGGGCTACGAAGGTTGTTACTTATCCCAAGAAAGCTGACATTGTTGTTTGCAAGGCTTTCCTTTATGAGCCCCAGATTCCTCTTAGTGAAACTCAGATTGTGCCTTCACAGGAGCCTTGTGACAAATAAAACCAAAAGGAGCATTAATCAGCCATGAGGACAGCACAAAGTGAGCATCACTGTGCGTGAGCACTGCTGTGGCTGCTGGCACCAGGGATGGATAACTCTCAGCTCTTAAGATCTATAAACTACCTACTAGGGAGGCTAGAGAGAGCAAAGTAAATGCAAAGAGGAATAAAACTAGGTTCTGTGTGGTGCCACTGAAACCAAGGGTAGCAGTTCTAAGGCCAACTTCCCTTGGTTCATATCAAAAGTCCACCATTTACAAGCTGAGTGAACTTAAGTTATGTAATCCCCATGCCTCTGTTTTCCCATATGTAAAGTAAAATAAGAATATTATCTAATTCATAAGATTTTTTTTAAGGCTCAAGTAAATGAATGCATAGAAATGCTTAGAACAATGCCTGGCAAGTAGCACTCAGTAAGTGGAAACTGTTACCACATTTGCCAAGGCAAAACCACCAACGTCATCTTCAGTAAGATCTGACTCATTTTTATTTTGGGTTCTAAATTGTATTTAATCTAAGTTCCCCTGCCTTCTATGAGCTGTCTCCTTAGCCTGTCCTGGACCACTTATTATTGTTACATGTTATCTTCTGTTTCCATTCAATCACTTGCTGTACTCTAACCCACCCTTGGTTCTGCAAGGAAGGTGTTCTCTATAGAAATATAGAAAGGAGGAAATGCGGTGACACACAGCGAAGCAGAGATGTCTGTGAGCTCCAGAGGGAGAAAGGTCACCAGGCTGTTAACCACACAACCCTGTAGGGTGGTCTTCAGTCCTTAGGGGATCTGCTACAGGTTTCTCCAACTCAGAGGTCTATTTCATCAGCCCAGGGCAAATGGATACCACTTTAAGAATCAGATTTACAAACACACTGTTGTGTGCTAAACAGCAGTCCCAAAGTTATCACGTCCTCACCCCTGGAAACATGCCTACCACCCAACAAGTGCTAAAACAATGTTTGCCACATTCATCTTGGTTGTGAAATGAGCCTCGTCACATTATTTCCAATGAGCCAAATTAAATCTCAACCATAGCAAAGTATATGGCCACCAACTACGCAGTCTGTCCCTAAGCCTTTGTTTCCCACTTCCTTGCTTGCTTCTTTTGCTTTCCAGAACATTTTCTACCATCTCCACTTGTTCTTCACACCTCCTTCCCTCTTGCAGCTTCCTCACACACCCACACCCACGTCCTCCGCCCCAGCTGGCTGCCTGCCACTTCAGAGGCTCCTATGGAACCACCAGCTCTCCATCCACCTCCAAGTGCTGCCTTCTTCACCATTACCCAAGGAAACATCTCTCAAAATACCCAGTAAAAGTACTGCTGACACTTGGAGTTGGTCTTCAATGTTACAGTTCCAAAGAAAACAAAACAAACAATTTTTAAAAGCCTCTTCCTCTTAAAATATGGGGCCTGTTTACTCCTTGTTATTTGCATGATGATGGATTCTGACTCTAAAATGTCTTAAGAACATAATTTAAAGAGTAATGGTCATGGATATTGGCTTTTCAGAAGAAAGTGAGCATTACATGAAAATATTCAACATAACTAACTGTAGCCTAACAGACATATAAGCCAGTCTATAATACTAAATATACAGGAAGCTAAAAAGGTACAATACTAAGCAAAGTTATTTATCACAGTAAAGAAAAAAGCACTGTAGTCATAGTTCTTATAACTAACTCACTAGATTCCTTCAACCCATTTCAGTATACATACAGCATAAATATTGTATGTTAAGTAGCAGATAGGTCTTGGAAATGCAAATGTTTTTATAAAATTTCTAATTAAAACCTACCTTGTGGGGTTGCACCATCTTTATGTGCATCTAATTTCTTATTGTCGTGGTATCCTTCTAACCCACTACATAGCTATTATTAAAGTAGTTGGCATTAAGTTTCCATATTCAGCTTTCCTACATTTTAAATGCATTTTATCTCAACTACCTTTTAGGAGAATTAAAGGGATATGAAAACACTTTGTGCTACTACTTGCTAATACTTCCACTTGGTTGTTTATTAGAAATCTGATACTTCACATGTTGTAGAATTGAAATCCTGACTTTCTTCCACCAAAAGAAAACAAAAACTAACTCCCAACTACGGACTGCCTTTTTTCAGTTAACTCAAATCTCCAGTATTTCAAGTACGAAACCTTACAGTCATCCTTGACTCCTTTCCCTCATACATCCCATCCAATCTATTAGCTCTACTATGAAAATATATCCAGAGTCCACTCACTTCTCACCTGTTCACTGCCACCACCCTCATCTGAGCCACCAGCCACTCTGGACTACATATATGATGCGAGTATCACACTTTTGCTGACAGTCTCTTTCCCACATGGCATTCAGAAGTAACCTTTAAAAATATATCAGGGGACTTCTGCTGAAGATGCCAGAGTAGGGGGATCCAAGGCTCACCTTTTCCCACAGTTACACTGAGTAACACCCACCAAAGAGCAAATAAACCAGAAAATGACCTAAAGATAGGCAAAACAGACTGTCCACAGCTAAATGTAGAGACGAGGCTACATCAAAGAGGATAAGGGTGGAGATGTGACTGGGAGCCAAACCAACCCACTGGACCATACACAGGAAAGGAGGACATCTCAAGCTCAGGCGAGGAGAGAGGAAAGGAACAGACCCCACACCAGGGACCCCAAGGATGTGGGCCTGGCACTAGGAAGATAAATCCCCAAAACACTTGGCTTTGAAAACCAAAGGGGCCTAACTTTGCAAGTTCTTATAATCAGCGGGGCTTCGTATCTGGAACTTCAAAAATCATTGGCTCTGCTCTGGGAGAGCCTGGAGGGCAAGAGAAAATTGAGCCACCACCTGAAAAGAGACAGCACAACTATCAGCCCAACCGAGAGATGTAGCACAGAAGCAGCAATTTGAAACAGGCCTGGGGTATACAGAGAGCAAATTTATTTACTCATCTCAGAGGGTGTGCTTGAGGACAGGGATCTTTAGGAGATTTTTCTAAGAACAAAAGAGCTGACAGGCACCATTTCTCTCCCCTGCCCCCAAAGCCTAGATACACAGACACTTGCAGGAGCTAGCAGAGGGCAAGCACTGTCCATCTAGCTTGCTAACAGCAAACTCTGCTCCTGCAGGCTTCTGGCCTAGGCAAGAGGTTTCTTTGGGAAGCTGCAGGTCCCTTTCTCCAGTGGACCAGCCCAGAACTTGCTGGCACCACACACCTCACCCTTTCCCTCTCCTGCAGATACTCCGTCCAACATGCCCTTGGCAGGAGACCATCCAAAGGGGTGCTAAGCACCCTGAAAGGGCCAGCACTACTACAAAGTGACTCATGCCCTGAGAAGAGGCAAAGATAACTACACAGGCCAGACTGCAGCCCAAGCAGTGGGCTGGGGGCAGATAAGTGGCCTGACTGTAGGCTTTGCCAACCTACAAAAGCTTCTCAGGGGACAACATAGGGAGTGTCCTGCAATCTGATGTAACTGAAGCTCTGGCAAACACCTGGTCTGACCCAGTTCAAGTTCAACGCAGCCCTAAACTGACCCACTACCTGGCCAAACTGACCAAACCCTGCCTACAACAGGCAAAGAGAGCCATTGAAGATTAATGGACTGAAGGCAAATGTGGCTCAGCCACAATAGTAGGATGCAAGAACACATAGGAGACAGTTCTGAAGCATGAGTTTCTGGTAAACATGAGGTATTGCATTGCAGGGCACCACAGGACCTTTTCTACATAAGGTCAGTACTCTCAAGATCAGGAGACATAGCAGAATTTCCTAACACATAAAAATAGGCACAGAGAAGATGGACTTCAGGAAAATGTTGAGTGAGACCCTTAACAAAGAGATGGAAACAACCAATTGGAGGTGAAGAACTCAATAAATAAAATAAAAAATACACTAGAAAGAAGAGTAGAATCTAGAAAAAACAGAAGTATAGACCAGTGACCTAGAGACCAGAGTAATGAAAATTGATCAAGCTGACCAGGAAAGAGAAAAAATAATAATAATAAATGAAAAAAGACTTCAGCAACATCATCAAGCAAAATAACATCGGCAATATAGGACCCATGAAGAGAACAGAGAGAAGAGGGGGCAGAAAATTTATTTGACAAAATAGCTAAACACTTCCCTAATCTGGTGAAGGAAACAGATATCCAGATCTAGGAGTCACAGAGAGTCCCCAACAAAATCAATCCAAGGAGGTCCATACCAAGACACAGGGTAACTGAAATGACAAAAAGTAGTGACAGAGAATTTTAGAAGCAGTAAGATAAAAACCTGAATTTTCATAATATATCCAAAGTGCTCAAACAAACACAAACAAAACTATAGCCAAGATACTCTATCCAGCACGGCTGTCATTCAGAATAGAAGCAGATAGAAAAGAGGATCCTAGACAAACGAAATTAAAGGAATTCATGATGACAAAACCAACCCTACAAGAAATATTAAAGGAGACTCTTTGAGTCAAAAGGAAAGACCATTAGTAAGAGTAAAAAAATAAGAAGCACAGAAGAGGAAAAAATTAATCTGTAAAAATTGGTCAAGGGCAGCCACATGCAGAAAAATGAAATTGGACCATTTCCTTACACCACACACAAAAAATAGACTCAAAATAGATGAAGGACCTCAGTGTGAGAAAGGAATCCATCAAAATCCTTGAGGAGAACACAGGAAGCAACCTCTTCGACCTCAGCCACAGCACCTACTTCCTAGGAACATCGCCAAAGGCAAGGGAAGCAAGGGCAAAAATGAACTATTGGGACTTCATCAAGATCAAAAGCTTTTGCACAACAAGGAAACAGTTAACAAAACCCAAAGACAACTGACAGAATGGGAGAAGATACTTGCAAACAACATACCAGATTAAGGGCTAGTATCCAAAATCTATAAAGAACTTATCAAATTCAACACCCAAAGAACAAATAATCCAATCAAGAAATAGGCAGAGGACATGAACAGACATTTCTGCAAAGAAGACATCCAGATGGCCAACAGACACATGAAAAAGTGCTCCATATCATTCGGCATCAGGGAAATACAAATCAAAACCACAATGAGATACCACCTCACACCAGTCAGAATGGCTAAAATTAACAAGTCAGGAAATGACAGATGCTGGCGAGGATGCGGACAAAGGGGAACCTGCCTTTATTGTTGGTGGGAATGCAAGCTGGTACAGCCACTCTGGAAAACAGCATGGAGGTTCCTCAAAAAGTTGAAAATAGACCTACCCTACAACCCAGCAATTGCACTACTGGGCATTTACCCTAAAGATACAAACGTAGTGATTCGAAGGGGCATGTGCACCTGAATGTTTATAGCAGCAAAGTCCACAATACCCAAACTATGGAAAGAACCTAGATGTCCATTAACAGACGAATGGATAAAGAAGAGGTGATATATATATATATATATATATATATATATATACACACACATATATATATATACATACACACAATGGGATATTATGCAGCCATCAAAATAAATGAAATCTTGCCATTTGTGATGAGGTGGATGGAACTAGAGGGTATCATGCTTAGCAAAATAAGTCAATCGGAGAAAGACAACTATCATATGATCTCCCTGATATGAGGAAGTTGAGATGCAATGTGAGTGGTTTGGGAGGTAGGAAAAGAATAAATGAAACACGATGGGATCAGGAGGGAGACAAACCATAAGAGACTCTTAATCTCACAAAACAAACTGAGGGTTGCCGGGGGAATGGGGGAGGGAGAAGATGTTGGGGTTATAGACATTGGGAAGGGTGTGTGCTATGGTGAGTGCTGTGAAGTGTGTAAACCTGGCGATTCACAGACCTGTACCCCTGGGGCTAATAATACATTATGTGTTTATAAAAAGATTGTAAAAAAAAAAATCAGTCAAGGGACTCAAAACATGAAAGGATGTGAAGTATGACACCATATACCTATAACGTTGGTGAGGGAAGGAGACGAGTATAAATGGGTTTAAACATAAGTGACTATCAACTACACTTAGGCTGCTTTATGCAGATGTTATATATAAACCTAATGGTACCACAAATAAAAAACACTAATAGATATGCAAAGAATAAAGAGAAAGGAATCCAAGTATATCACTTAAGAAAGCCAACCAACCATGAGAGGACAGCAAGGGGCAGAGAAGAACTACAAAAACAACCATAAGTTTAAAAATGGCACTAAGTACATACCTATCAATAATTACTTTAAATGTAAATATAACAAATGCTCCAATCAAAAGACATAACATGACAGAATGGATAGAAAAACAAGACCCATGTATATGCTGCCAACAAGAGACTCATTCCAGACCTAAAGACACAAGTGGATTGAAAGTGAAGGGATGGAAAAACATTTAATGTGCAAATGAAAGTGCAAAGAAAGCTGAGGTAGCAATACTTCCACCAAAATAGACTTTAATACAAAGACAATAACAAGAAATGAAGGAGGACACTATACTGCAATTACAAAGGAAACAACCCAACAAGAAGATATAATAATTATAAATATTTATGCACCCAACATGGGAGCACCCAAATACATAAAGCAGCTAATAACAGACATAAGGAAGTAGTCAATAGTAATACCAACAATAGTAGGGGACTTTAACACCCCACTTATATCAATGACAGATTATCTAAACAGAAAATCAATAAGGAAACAATGGCTTTGAATTACACATTCAATCAGATTAATCTAACAGATATATTCAGAACATTCCATCCTAAAACAGCAGAAAACACATTCTTCTCAAGTGAACATGGAACAATCTCCAGAACAGATCACATACTAGGCTATAAAACAAGTCTCAACAAATTCAAAAATATAAAAGTCCTACTATGCCTCTTTTCTGAGCACAACATTATGAAACTAGAAGTTAACCACAAGAAAAAAATTCTGGAAAGAGCACAAATACATGGAAAGTAAGTAGCATGGGACTAGACAATATGGGGTCAACCAAGAAATCAAAGAGGAAATAAAAAAAAGTACATGGAGACAGATGAAAATGAAAATAAAACAGTCCCCCATGTTTGGGATGCACCAAAAGCAGGCCTAGGAGGGAATTTTCTAGCAATACAGGCCTACCTTAAGATGCAAAGAAAATCTCAAATAAACAACTTAACCTCATACATAAAGGAGCTATAAACAACAAATAAGACCCCAAACCAGGAGAGGAAAGGGAATAAAGATTAGAGCAGAAATAGGAGGAAGCAGCAGCAGCAGCAGAGGAGGAAGGAGAAGAAGAAGAGGAGGAGGAGGAGGAGGAGGAGGAGGAGGAGGAGGAGGAGGAGGAGGAATCCACTAGGAGCTGGTTCTTTGAAAAGATTAACAAAACTGATAAACCTTAAGCCAGACTCACCAAAGAGAGAAAGAGAGGACTCAAGCAAAATCAGAAATAGGAGAACACTGACACCATAGAAATACAAAGAATTGTAAAAGATTTTGAAAATTACATGCCAACAAATTGGGCAAATTAGAATAAACAGGCAAATTCCTAGGAACATATAAACTCCTAAAACTGAATCAGGAAGAAATAGAACATTTGAACAGACTGATGACCAACAATGAAATCGAATCAGGAATCCAAGTCCCAACAAACTGAAGTCCAGGACTAGACATCTTCACAGGTAAATTCTACCAAATACTTAAAGAACAGTTAATCTATTCTCAAACTATTTCAAGAAGTAGAAGAGGAAGGAAAACTTACAAATTCTTTCTGAAGCCAGCATTACCCTGATACGAAAACCAAATAAAGACCCTACAACGAAAGAGAAGTAGAGGCCAATATCTCTTATATATATAAATGCAAAAATCCTCAACAAAATACTACCAAACAGAATCCAACAATACATTTTAAAAAAACATTTGTGGAAAGGACTGGAGGAGATTATGTTGAGTGAAATAAATCAAGCAGAGTCAATTATCATACGGTTTCACTTACTTGTGGAGCATAAGGTATAACACGGAGGACATTGGGAAAAAGAAAGGAAAAGTGAATTAGGGGAAATCAGAGGGGGAGACGAACCATGAGAGACTGTGGACTCTGAGGAACAAACTGAGGGTTCTGGAAGAGGGGGGGTAGAAGGTTTGGTGAGCCTCGTGGTGGGTATTATGGAGGGCACATACTGCATGGAGCACTGGGTGTGGTGCATAAACAATGAATTCTGGAACACTGAGAAGAAATAAAATTTTTAAAAATCACGTAAAAATCCTGGCTACGTAAAGCAAATATCTGATATATGAAATAAATTATATGGTTTTAAGAACAAAGTGGGTTTAGAGAGAACATACCTCAATATAATAAAGGCAGTATGTGAAAAACTGATAGCTAACATCATACTCAATGGGGAAAGACAGAGAGCTTTTTCCCTAAGATCAGGAAGAAGACAATAATGTGCATTCTCACCACTTTTATTCAACATAGTATTAACGTTTTAGCCCCAGCAATCAAACAACAAGAAATAAAAGGCATCCAAATTGGTAAGGAAGAAGTAAAATTTTCACTGTTTGCAGAAGACGTGATAATATATACAAGAAACCCTAAAGACTCCACAAAAAAAAACTACTAGAACAGATAAGCGAATTCAGTAAGGTTGCAAGAGACAAAAATCTCTAGCTTAATTAACATATATATTAATATAGTATTCCACAGAAACACCTTGCTTTTCTATAATAATGATGAAGTAGCAGAGATATTAATAAAAAAATTCCATTTACCCTTGCACCAAAAATAATAAAACATCTAGAAACATACTAAATCAAGGAGATGAAAGAACTGTACTCTGAAAACCAGAAGACACTGATGAAAAAAAATTGAAGATAACACAAACAAATGGAAAGATATTCTATGCTCATGTTTGGAGAGAACATGTTAAAAAATCTGTGATACCCAAAAACCAATTTAATACAGTCCTGATCAAAGTACCAGTGGCATCTTTCACGGAACTAGAACAAATAATCTTAAAATATGTATGGAACCACAAAAGAACCCAAAAACCCAAATAATCTTGAAAAACAAAACTGAAGCTATCACAATGCCAGTTTCAAAATATACTGTAAGTTGTAGTAATCAAAACAATATGGCACTGGCACAAAAACAGACACACAGGACAATGGCGCAGAAAAGGGAGCCCAGAAGTAAACCCATCATACTGTGGTCAATTAGTCTTTGACAAAGGAGGCACAAAGAAGAAATGGGATAGACACTCTCATCCACATATGGTGTTGGGAAAATCAGACAGCAACTCACAGAAGAATGAAACTGGACCACCTTCCTATATCATACATAAAAATAAACTCAAAATGGATTAAAGACCGAAATGTGAGATGGGAAGCCATATAAATCCTAGAAGATTGCAAGCAGTAATCTGTTCAAGAATGGCCTTAGCAACATTTTTCTAGAGATGTCTCCTGAGGCAAAGGAAAAATAACATTAAAAAACTATTGGGACTACATCAAAAGTAAAAGCTTCTGGACACTGGGGTCAGCTCTGCAGCTGCTAATTCCTGCTACAATGATGGTACCTGGTACCCAGACCCTCCCACTGATCCTGGGGGTGTTGAATGCACAACAGCAGCTGCAACCCCAAATGTTGTCAGTTACTATAGCACACCTAGGAGCCCAATGTATGATCCTAATCTAGGAGGAATTGCCAGCGGCCCCACAAATCACAGGTCTCATTTCCCAGCCCCTATTCCCAGTAGCTGTTCTGTCCACTAGTCAGGCTAATGCAGATGCCAAGATGGAATCTTTCCTGCAGGCATCCAAGGAGGCATGCACGCTCCCCAGGAAACTACCACAAAGCTGCCAAATGGAGTTCATTAAGCTCTTTGCAATTTTCTCAACTAAACAGCCTCAAATGTGGTGATACATGGGAATATTTTTCACTGAGCATCATGGAATAGATTGAAACACACTAAAGAATAACAGAAGAAGCTCTTAGTTAACTTTCTTGAAATTTCAGAAATCATTCTTCCTAAATAATAATGACTTCTTAAAATAAATAAGTAAATGGATAAATTTGCCTTCAAAATGTAATATTATGCCACTTTGGACCTAGAAGATACACATACTAAACATATTTTGAGATACACATACTAAACATATTAAATAAACATTTAATACCTTCTGTATAGCAAAGGAAACAAGAAAACCAAAAGACAGCCTACTGAATGGGAAGAGATATTTGCAAATGACATATCTGATAAAGGGTTAGTATTCAAAATGTACAAGAATTTACACACCTCAACACCAGACTCACAAATAATCCAATCAAAAATAGGTAGAAGACATGAACACATATTTCTCCAAAGATGACATACAGATGGCTAACAGACACACAAAAAGGTGCTCAACATTACTCATCGTCAGGGAAATGCAAATCAAAACCACAATGAGATACCACCTCATACCTATTAAAATGGCTAAAATCAGTAACACAAGAAACACAAAGTGTTGGCGACAGTATGGAGAAAACAGAATGCAAACTGAAGCTCCCACTGGGGAACCTATGGAGGGTCCTCAAAATACTAAAAACAATTACCATGTGATCCAGTAACCACCCTCCTGGGTAGTTAGCCAAAGAATATGAAAACACTAATTCAAAAATTTATATGGATCTCTATGTTTCTTGCAGCATTATTTACAATAACCAAATTATGGAAGCAACCCAGTGTTCATTGACAGATGAATGGATACAGAAATGATACATACATACAATGGAGTATTACTCAGCCTTATAGAAGAAATAGGATCTTGCCATTTGCAACAACCCGATGGATCTAGAGAGTATAATGCTAAGTGAAATAAATGAGTGAAAGAAAGACAAATACCATATAATTTCGCTTATGTGGAATTTAAGAAACAAAACAAATGCGCAAAGAAAAGAAGAGATAAGGCAAAAAACAGACTCTTAACTCTAGAGAACAAATTACCAGAGGGGAGATGCATGGGTTATGGATGAAATAAGTAAAGAGGATTAAGAGTACACTTATTGTGAGGAACACTGAATAAGGTATATGATTGTTGGATCACTACACTGTACACCAGGAACTAATATAACACTGTATGTTAAGTATACCATAATTAAAATTTTTAAATAAATTCTTTAAATGCTTAAAAAAAAAAAGAGAGAGAGAGAGGAGACAAGATGGTGGAGAACTAGGAGGAGGCGCCTTTCAACCTGTACACTAAAGTGAGCTGATTACCTATCAAAGAGCTCCGATCACGGATGAAATCAGCCTGAGTTCAGAATTATACACATCTGGATCTCTATGGGGCAGAAGACGCCAGTGGTCAGGTAAAGCAGAGTGGGAACGTCGGACTGATATCGGAAGATAAACAAAAGGGGGAGGGAGCCACCAGAAGCAACCCATTGGAAAGTAATACCCCAATACAAGAGTGCCCTGTGATTGGGGACCAGGACTAACTTGGAGTATGGTTGAAAGCACTCAAAAAGACCAAAGGATCATGGGGGGAAATTTTGGGAATCGGGACAGTTAGGGTCAGGTGCTTAAGTCCCCGGACCCAGGACAACCACCCCTGGTGCTGAGCCAGAGAGAGTGCGGCGGAGAAACCAGGTCTTGGTCCCTGAGCCGCCAGCACCTCTGAGAGCATGTGGGGTGCGGGTCCCACGAGGGGCTGGGAGCCTCTCCAGCCGGCAGAAACACAGCCTTTTTGCAGTCCCCACACGCGTGCCGCACCGCGCTATCAGAGCCTGAGTCGCGCCCCACACCCTCCCCTGAGAGAGATGCGCGCAGCCACCAGTCTGGCGCTCTTGGACCCAGAAAGTCTAGGCACTCCCAGCCTGCACCAGCGGTAAAACCTCAGTGTGCGATCGCTGCTTGGATCCTCTCTGGCAGTCCAGAGCTGCTCAGACAGCCACCTCTGTCGTAGTTTTGGGTACAAGCAGGAGTTCCTGTGTCCCCAGGGACCGCGACTCAGAACGTGCTCTGCCAGCAGCCGAGGGGGAACTTATGTGCTCTACAGCACCCAGAGGGGAACAGACTGAGGCTTCTCTCTGAGAGGGAGGTCTGGGTGCAGTTTGCTTTCCTCTAAACCTCTAAAAACCATTAAAAGCTGTCAAGGCGAGAAAAAACAAATGAACAAACAAACATAAAAACCTCCAGAGAACAAAAGCCTGAAAAACCGGTTTGCTCAGGAGGACTTAACTCAGGAAACACTGCCTGAAAACCCACACAGAAGGCCCCTCCCCCAGAAAGCCAATGCGGGGGGGGGGGGGGGGGGGTTATAAAAGACAACAAGAGAACAACCATCACTAATTCATAGATACAACTTTTATTTTTAATTCGTTCCCACTATTCTGGTTCATTTTTTAAAAATTTTTATATAGATAATTTTTTAACCTATTTACCATCACAGTGAGATGTCCAGTACATCAAATTCCATAATAACCTTTTAAATTTTGTTTTTTAAGATTTTATTTATTTGACAGAGAGAGAGAGAGAGAGAGAGAGAGAGAGATAACAAGTAGGCAGAGAGGCAGGCAGAGAGAGGTGGGGGTCGGGGAAGCGGGCTCCCTGCTGAGCAGAGAGCCCGAAGTGGGGCTCGATCCCAGGAGGACCCTGAGATCATGACCTGAGCCAAAGGCAGAGGCTTAACCCACTGAGCCACCCAGGTGCCCCCATAATAACCTTTTAACTTGAACTTTTTAATAGATATACCCGTGTTTTTCTTTTGCTTTTCTATTTTTTACTTTTTTAAAATTTTATTTTAGTTTAGTTTATTCTTTTTTTTATTTTTATTTGTTAACATTCATATAGAGTTAAACTTCAAGGTAATCCCCTTTCCCCAATCAATGCTACCCCTATAGGTAAACCAATTTTTAATCCCCCTTTTTCTTAGGAAAGTTGAGTCCTTTAACAAAGATATCAAGATACATCCAGGAAGAATCAAAATAAACTTCCTCACCCACACTGAGAATTTATAACCACTCTCCCATCTTTTTCTTCTACCAGTGTTTCTGTGTATTTGTGTTTGTCCGGATAGGATATAAATCTTACATTTGGGGTTCTTTTTGATGAGGACCTTTTTTTGTTTGTCTTGCTTTTATATATTTTTTTTTCTCCTGTCATATACTTTTATCAGTCTTCTTGTTTGTCTATTGCTGTTTGTATATTTCATAAATCTTACCTTGGGGACTATATGGGCTGAGCCTTCTCTTTCATCTTTGTTTTTTTTGTTTGTTTGTTTGGTTGGTTTTTTTGTTTGTTTGTTTGTTTGTTTTTTTTGCCTGTCTCTCTCCTCTCTCTCTCGTTTTTCCTTTTTCTCTCTTACTTTTTTTTCTTGCATTTGGGTGGGGACTCTTGATTGCTCAGAAGCGTTCCAGGGTGCACCTTGACTACACAACGGTCAATACATCCAGCTACATCCATTCAGCCATCTCTCACCAAAATGACTAGGAGGAGGAATGCCCAACAGAAGAAAAATTCAGAGGATGGGCCTTATGCAACAGAGCTAATGGCTACCAACATGGGCAAAGTGTCAGAAAGGCTAACAATTATCCAGGCAATAGCTAGATTGGAGAAAGCCATGAATGACTAAATGGAATTGATTAGGGCAGAATTGAAAGCCACCAGGCATGATGTTCACAATGTTAGGGCAGAACTGAAAGCCACCAGGGATGATGTTCACAATGTTCTCAATGAGTTCCAATCTAATCTAAATTCTCTAAAAGCTAGGGTAACTGAGACAGAAGATAGAATTAGTGATCTGGAGGACAAACAGATAGAGAGAAAGGATCAGGAGGAAGCCTGGAACAAACAACTTAGAAGCCACGAAAACAGAATTAGGGAAATAAATGATGCCATGAAATGTTCCAATGTCAGAATTATTGGAATCCCTAAAGGGGAGGAGAAAGAAAGAAGTCTAGAAGATATAGTGGAACAACTTCTCCATGAAAATTTTCCCAATGTCGCAAATGGAACCAGTGTTCATGTACTAGAAGCAAAACAGTCTCCCCCCAAGATTATAGACTCTCAAAAGTCCTTGAGACACCTGATAGTAAGAATGAGGAATTACAATTGTAGAGAGACTCTCTTGAAGGCAGGTAGGGCAAAGAAGCTCCTTATGTACAGAGGAAAGCCCATCAGAATAACATCAGACCTGTCCACAGCATCCAGGAAAGCCAGAAAGGACTATCAAGATATATTCAGGGCACTAAATGAGAAGAACATGCAGCCAAGAATACTTTACCCAGCAAGACGGACATTCAAAATGGATGGAGAGAGAAAGTGTTTCCAAGACCGGCAAGGCTTAAAAGAGTATGCGACCACCAGGCCGACACTGCAGGAAATATTAAGGGGGGGTTCTATAAAAGAGGAAAAATCCTAAGAATATCATTGAACAGAAATATAGAGACAATCTACAGAAAGAAAGACTTCAAAGGTAACACGATATCAATAAAACCATATCTCTCAATAATCACTCTCAATGTGAATGGCCTAAATGTGCCCATAAAATGAGACAGGGTTGCAGGTTGGATAAAACGACAGGACCCACCCATATACTGTATACAAGGGACCCATTCTGAACCTAACTGAAAGTGACTGAAAGTGAAGGTATGGAGAAGCATCGTTCATGCCAATGGATATCAAAAGAAGGCTGGGATGGCAATTCTCATATCAGATAAATTAGCTTTTAAACTAAAGACTGTAGTCAGAGAAAAAGCAGGACACTACATAATTCTTAAAGGGACTATCCACCAAGATGATCTAACAATTGTAAATATCTATGCCCCCAATATGGGAGCAGCCAATTACATAAGAAAACTATTAATCAAGATAAAGAGTCATACTGGTATGAATACATTAATAGTAGGAGATCTTAACACGCCTCTCTCAGTAATAGACAGATCATCCAAGCAGAAAATCAATAAAGAAACAAGAGCATTGAATGACACATTGGACCAGATGGACTTCATAGATATATACAGAACATTACACCCTAAAACAACAGAATACTCATTCTTCTCAAGTGCACATGGAACCTTTTCCAGAATGGACCACATACTGGGTCACAAATCAGGACTCAACCGATACCAAAAGACTGAGATTATTCCCTGCATATTCTCAGATCACAATGCTTTGAAACTGGAGCTCAACCACAATGAAAGGTTTGGAAGGAACTCAAACACCTGGAAGCTAAAGACCACCTTGCTTAAGAATGCTTGGGGGCGCCTGGGTGGCTCAGTGGGTTAAAGCCTCTGCCTTCGGCTCAGGTCATGATCCCGGGGTCCTGGGATCGAGCCCCGCATCGGGCTCTCTGCTCAGCGGGGAGCCTGCTTCCTCTTCTCTCTCTCTGCCTGCCTCTCTGCCTACTTGTGATCTCTGTCAAAAA
>PISX010027888.1:0-22337 GCA_004024625.1 Mellivora capensis
TTTTTTTTTTTAATTTATTTATTTGTCAGGGAAAGAGAGAGAGAGAGAGAACACAGCAGGGGTTGTGGCAGGTAGAGGGAGAAGCAGGCTCCTCCTGAGCAAGGAGCCTGATGAGGGACTCAATCCCAGGACTGTGGGATCATAACCTGAGCTGAAGGCAGATGCTTAACTGACTGAACCTCCCAAGCATCCCTCCCTCTCTAGTTTCATCTTGTTTTATTTTTTCCTCTCTTCCCCTAAGAACCTCTGTTTTATTTCTCAAATTCCACATGTCAGTGAGATCATATGATAATTGTCTTTCCCTGATTGACTTATTTTGCTTAGCATAATACCCTCTATTTCCAGCCATGGCATCACAAATGGCAAGATTTTTTTTTTTTTTTTGAAGGCTGACAAATATATATATATATATATATATATATATATATATATATATATCACATCTTCCTTATTTATTTGTCTGTCAATGGTCATCTGAGCTCTTTCCATCGTTTGGCTATTGTGGACATTGCTGCTGTAAACATTGGGGTGCGGGTGCCCCTTCAGATCACTATGTTTGTTATCTTTGGGGTAAATACCCAATAGTATAGCTACATTTTTTTAAGATTTTTTTTTTATTTGACAGAGATCACAGGTAGGCAGAGAGGCAGGCAGAGAGAGAGAGGAGGAAGCAGGCTCCCCGCTGAGCAGAGAGCCCGATGTGAGGCTCGATCCCAGGACCCTGAGATCATGACCAGAGCCGAGGGCAGAGGCTTTAACCCACTGAGCCACCCAGGCGCCCCAGTATAGCTACATTATTTTTTTTTATTTCATTTCTTTTCAGCATAACAGAATTCATAGTTTTACACCACACCCAGTGCTCCATGCAATGCGTGCCCTCCACAAAACCCACCACCTGGCTACATTATTTTTAATACTACTGACTTTTAACTTTTTTTGGTGTAAAAAAGGTGATTTTATTAAAGCATGGGAACAGGACCTTTAGACAGAAAGCTGCTGCAGACTTTTAAACTAGAAATAAAAGTGATATATGCACCACCATTAAAGTATTAGGCTGTTCTGAATTTGACTATACACGTACCTTTACCAGTGAATTTTATACTTTCAAATGTTTTCCTGTTGGCCCTTAGCATTCCTCCATTTCAACCTGAGAACTCCATTTAGCATTTCTTATGGCAGGTCTAGGGAGGAACTCCTCTAACTTTTGTTTATGCCTTTATCTCTCCTTCATTTCTGCAGAACAGTTTTGCTGGATATAGTATTTCTGGATTTCAGACTTAAACACATTTGTTCTTAAAAGACACTGTTAGGAAAATGAAAAGGCAAAAAAAATGCTATGAAGAAACTTATTTAATAAAAAAAGAAAATGAAGGGACGCCTGGGTGGCTCAGTTGGTTGGACGACTGCCTTCGGCTCAGGTCATGATCCCGGAGACCCAGGATCGAGTCCCACATCAGGCTCCCAGCTCCACGGGGAGTCTGCTTCTCCCTCTGACCTTCTCCTCGCTCATGCTCTCTCACTGCCTCTCTCTCAAATAAATAAATAAAATCTTTAAAAAAAAATCAGTTGAGTATTAAAAAAAAAAAACTTAAAAAAAAAAAAAAGAAAATGAAAAGGCAAGCCACAGACTGGGAGAAGGTACCTGAAAAACATATACCAGATGAACGACTTGCACCTAGAATATGCAAAGGATTCTTGCAACTCAATAAGAAGGAGAAAAGCAATCTAATAAAGAAAAATGCATGAGTGATTTTGAAGGATGGATAAGGAAGAACATTAAAAGATGTTCAGCGTCATTAGTCAATAGGCAAATGCAAATTAAAATCTCAGTGAGATACCACCTCACATTTATTAGAAAAATGAAAAGAGAAAGGAATGGGGAAAGTCAAATGTCCATTCACAGGCAAATGGATAAATAAATTGTGGTATATCCATCCAAGGCTGTACTACTTGATACAAAGGAGTGAACTATTTATACAAGTGATGACATGAATGATGCTCAAAGGATTATTCTAGGCAAAAGAAACTGGATTAAAGCAGATATGCACTGTATGTGTCCATTTATATAAAACTCTAAGAAATGGAAACTGAACAGTGGTGACAGAAAGTAAATCAGTAGCGACCTGGGACTGGGGGAAGGAAGGGTTGGTAAAAGGGTGGATAAAGGCGCATGAGGAAACTTTGGGGGGAATCATAGATATGTTCACTATCTTGATTGTGGTGATGGTTTTATAAGTGAATAATACATATCAAATTTATCAAATTGTACACTCTAAATATGCAATTCATGGTATGCCAATGATATGTCAATAAGTCTGTTAAAAAAAAAAACGCAGGGCGCCTGGGTGGCTCAGTGGGTTAAGCTGCTGCCTTCGGCTCAGGTCATGATCTCAGGGTCCTGGGATCGAGTCCCGCATCAGGCTCTCTGCTCAGCAGGGAGCCTGCTTCCCTCTCTCTCTCTCTGTCTACTGTGGTCTCTCTCTGTCGAGTAAATAAATAAAATCTTAAAAAAAAAAAAAAAAAACGCAGCTCTTGAGTTTTTTGAATCTAAGTGGAAATAAATCTCCATACGCCTCTGGATCTTTATTTTAGCCTGAAGGGAGTGGCTGCCTGCTCTTCCAGCGGTGGTTGCTAAGCCTTGGCGCCCGCCCATCAGAAGTGACACCCTGACTGGGGGGAGGAGCGGCTTCCTCAATACCTGGAAAGAAGCTTTTGAGATAAGAGCAGGGATAACCCCCTCGTTAAGGAACGACAAAGCTCAAAAAACTTCCAGACATCATCTTGACCAACTGGTCATTACTGTGTGTAGATCAGAAAAGGTCATTATCCTGAGATTGGTAGTGATCCAACTCAAGGTCCGTGACTGATGGTGGGACAGGTTTAGGGAAGAAATGGTGGGTGAGCATGGTCGGGGAGGGAGGGATTCTCCCCACGAGCAGGAGCTAAGTTATCTGTTTCTTCTCCCCTACCCCTGCAGTAGGCACCCATTGCACAGGCACGACTGCTGGAGGGCTATTGGGTGGGCACTTAGCTCCCATCCTTCCTTCCGCCCCTGGAGTTAATGAGAACCAGTTGGCCACTGAACCCTGTATCCTGGTCTGCATCCTCTCCTGGGGCCTCACCCCTTTTCTCCCTCCCAGGGGACGGCTCCATACTGCAGCCCTGAGCATGAGCTTTTCTGCACCCCAGACACTGCCCCAAGAGGCAGGAAATGCCAGGCACTTTCCTTTTCCCTAAAGACCTTGTGAGATCATTCCGGTAAAAATTTAATGCCTAAAAGTCAATTACACTTAAGAATGCTCTGATGAGCCCCACGGCAGCCTTTTCTCAGAGCCACTGGGGCCTGCAGCTGCTTTCCCGCTCCCTCTACATGATGCTGAGAAAACCTCCCTGCCCTTCCTCACATTGCATCAGGGTCCTGACCTCTGCTTTGCCACCAACTCGCTTCGTGAATTTGAGCAAGTAACTTTGTGGGCCTAACTTTGATGTGAGTAAAAACGAAGGGCTGCCTTGGATGCTCTCTGAGGCGTGTGCTCACCTGGTCATTCTCACAGTCCCCCATCGCTGGGTGAGCAGAGAACAGGAAGACACATCTGGTTAGAGATCAGGAAGGGAATGGCCAGGGGCAGAAATGACACAAAACAGAAGTGTTGGGAAAGGGGGAGAAATTCTGGATGGGTTTCTGTTCTTTTCGAGGATAAACACATTACAATTAACATGCAGAGATGTATGCAAAGCACAGTCCAGGTTACAGTGACCTGGCCACCTTTCCTTTATGGCATTCAACTCCCTGTGCCATCCCAGACATCTCATCAGCTGGCCCCAGGTGTCCCACAGCTGGTTTCAGGGATGAACTACTCTCAGGCAGGCCCCAGGGCCTGGGTCTTCCTGTGCAGACCATGATGAGGAATTTACCTCTCATCTACCCACTCATTACTTCCTGTTTGTGCCCTGCCATCCCTCAGCTGGCCTTTGTGTAATCCTGGTGGTTCCTGCCCCCCACATCCTCTTCCCCTTCATCCTCTGCACTGGAATACCGTCCCCTTCTTGTTCCCTTCCAAAGCAGCTCTGGGCTCCACCTCAGAAAACCTCTCTGCCTAACTTCAAGATGCCTTAGAAGATTCCTATCCTTACACTCTACATATGCCATCACTCTGCAGGGAACAGCTCAGACATAGTGTGGAGGAGGCTGTGTCCAGAAGCAGGGGCTTTTTCTGCTTCTCCATCACATCTCTGGGGCTCCACAATGGATAAAATGCCCTGGTAGTCCTGAGAGATTTACTCCATGTGTTTAAAGCAGCTCTTTTGAGCCGGGGGAGCCCTTCCCCATGGGACTCAACAGCCTGATTCTGCTCTGGGTTCAGGCTGCTTCAGAAATGTGGGACAGTGTGTGAACCAGAGGGACAGAACTCCCTCATTGAACTCTCCTTGGGCCATCATTCTCTGCTTTGGTTCCAGTTATTTCCTTTGCTGTCTGTTCTGATCAGAGGTGGTATTCAAAATATTTAAACCAGTAAGACTTGGGCACTGACCAGACAGAATGGATGTCATGAAGTCCTAGAGGGTCCTTGAGAATGGCCAGTGTGTGGGCAGTGAGTTTGGGGAATAGAGGTATGGCCAGCATGACCATCCAGCATGACTGTTGGATCGCAGGACATAACTGGGGTTGGGGGTCACAGGGAAGAAGCTGGGGCAGAGGGGGTGGCCAGAAAACACCTGGGGGTGATGGTTAGAATCCATTTATCCACATGCTAACCTTAGATCATTCCCTGCCATCCTTCTTTGGTCCTTTCAGGATGCATCAGTTGGACTCACTTGCCGCCTGATTTCCAGCTGGGTTCACTTCATCGAAGGCACCTGAAGGAGACCGAAAGGAAGGAAGAGGAAGAAGTCAGGCTATTTCCCCTGCTTCCTGCTTGCTGCAGGCTATGTTGCCAGCAGTGGCCGTGTCCTGCAATATGCTCCTCTTCCACAAGTCTAGCTCCCCTTTACCCCTTTGGGCCCGGGGGGTAGAAAAGCTTCCTGCCACTGCGGGGCTCTGAGTGCTTCAACATCCTTAATGCCTGCAGACCCAGCCCTCCAGGATGGCCCCAGGGATCTTTCCCTTCTGGAATTCATTGCCTTGAGTACCCCCCACCCACCCCGTGCCATGTTTGTGTTGTATGTGCAATGGAATAAGCAGAAGTGATGTTATGCCTCTTTGGGGAATAGACCGTGAAAGACTGCAGCCTTCTGTCTTGGGTACCCTCTGGCTTGCACTCTTTTGGTCACTCATTCGGGGGGGAGGTAGGCCACCAGGTCATGAGCAACCCTAGGGAGAGGCCCACATGGTCTAACTAATAGCCAGCAAGGAACTGTGGCTTGGCGACAGACAATCCCATGAGGGAGCCCAGCCCTGGGCCCTGCAGCCCCAGGCAAGTGTTGAGATGACGTAGGCCTTGCAAACAGCTTGACTGCCCTCTCATGGGACACCCTGAGCCAGAACCACCCAGCTAAGTCACTCCCAGGTTCTCATCCTTCAGAGACTCTGTGAGATCATGAATGTTCTTTGGCTTAAGCTGCAAAATGTTGGGGTAATTTGTTACACAGCAGTAGATAACTAATACAGCAGCATCCATGCCTCTGTAAATGGTTACTCTAATCATGTTTCCTGAACCATCTGAGGTGGATTCTGCTTTCTGGATAATAGAGAGGCTCAAGCCAGTAGCCACTTAACAACTGGCATGGAAACAATTCAGTATCTTTTTTTTTTTTTTTAGATTTTATTTATTTATTTGACAGGCAGAGATCACAAGTAGGCAGAGAGGCAGGCAGAGAGAGAGAGGAAGGAGGCTCCCCGCTGAGCAGAGAGCCTGATGCGGGGCTTGATCCCAGGACCCTGGGATCATGACCTGAGCTGAAGGCAGAGGCTTTAACCCACTGAGCCACCCAGGCGCCCCAAAATTCAATATCTTAACAATGCTGTGGTTGTACCAGCATGTTCCATCTGAATATCTTCCTCTCCACCCACCACCTGAGACCCGGAAGTCTGGGGTGGAGCCGTGGTCCTCAGTGAGGACGTTGGACAAGGCAAGCCTAGGGAATTGAGGCAGGAATAGGACAAGGGCGAGAAAGAATGATGAGGGAGGGGTAGAGGGCAGAATAGAAGATTCAGGCCAGAGTTAGTCTATAAGAAACCAGGACAGTCATCTCCCTGTCTCCCCCTGCTCATCAAATAGGATCAAGGTGACAGCCAAAGCGAGATTATACTACAGATAAGATAAGAGTGTGGGCCGGCAGCTTGATGTGGTTATTACAGCATTATTTCTGGGAGAGTTTTCTTGAACCAACAAATGCTGTGTGTGGGGGCTGTCAGCCTCACACACTGCTCTCTCTGTGGACCAGCAGTTCCCAGGCTCCACAGACAGACGCAGCCTACAGAAGACAGCTTGGGCATGGACACACACACACACACACACACCCCCGTGGGCGGGCGGGGCACCTTCTTCCTGCAGCTGCCAGCAGCCTCACATTACTGCGCAGGGGGCCCCTTTGTAGAGTGGAGCTGCCTCGGGGTGCCCTCTGTGAGTCATTTCCTGTTATTCTCCTCAGAGAAGTCCTGCCATTCTCTAAAGCAAGATTTGACATTTTTACAGGACTAACTTCTGGGGCCTTCTGGTCAAGAAAAAAAGCAGGGATCCTTTCTTTTATATTTACAAAGCCATTAATCGGCTTCTTTATAAAATTAGACTCCATTATAAGCTCAATTGGAGTGGGAGCACAGCTTTATTTAGTCCCAAACACCAAACAGCCCTAAAGGATTCTTTTTAATAACCAAGTGTTGAGTGGCAAGAAGACTGGCAAGGTAGGCTCCACTTCCTTCTGCTGCTGAAAGCCAGTGGCATTGACTCAGTGGTGTGCAAGCTGCGCCCCCATGCCCCTCGGCTGTGCCCACCTACCCTGGAAGAGAGAAAGGGAAGAGGGAGTCATGGTTCAGAGCCATCTCCAGAGCCCTAGCAGCTCCTGCCACAATCTCCAGGTACCCATCCAGCTCCAGAGGAGAAGTGCCAGATGAGGAACCCCCGGCTGATCCTGCTCCTGACCTAGCCTAGGCATCTGTCTACAGTACCAGTGGTGGGGCTCCCTAAACTCCCTGACCCTGTGATCTGCTGGTCACTGAGCTTTCAGAGGGAGTTTATGTGTGCTCAGCCCAAAATGCGGATGACCCACTTTGGGGTGGGACCAGAGATTCTGCATTCCTAATAGCGAAGGTGATGCTCTTGGTACAAGACCACGCCTCACAGAGCAAAGGTCTGATGTGTACTGCTCTTAAAACAGCCAGGAGGACTGAACTCAGATGGGGAGACTGACTCTCTCAAGATAGTTCACTAAGCTTGAGGAAGTGTCCTGGGTGAGCTGACTTGTCTCTGGTCACCTGGTCTCCCTTAGGAGACAAACACTCAGCTCTTCAGAGAAGTGCTTCTTAAGCTTAAGTATGCACCTGGATCGCCTGGAACCTTGTTAAAACGCAGGTTCTGGCCATTAGGCCTGGCGTGGGGCTGAGAATTTTCATTTCTGGCAAGCTCCTGGTGGTGCCAATGCTGTTGGTTCTTGGACCCCGTTTAGTAGTGCAGTCCTGGACAATGGCAGTACCATATTCTATGAGGTGCTGTTATGTGCATTAGCTCCCGTGAGACTCCTAGCAGACAGGACATAGCCAAACCAAACGTATTTTTTTCTTTTTTTTTTTTTAAGATTTTTATTTATTTATTGGTGATGGGCGGGGAGAGAACATGAGTGTGTAGGAGGAGCAGAGGGAGAAGCAGATGCTGATGAGCTGGGAGCCTGATGCAGGGCTCAATTTTGGAACTCCAGGATCATGACCTTAGCTGAAGGCAGATGCTTAACCGACTGAGCCACCCAGGTGCCCCCCAAACGTATTTTTTCTCCACACATAGGTGCTTTCCTACCTGAGGCCAAGCCACAAGACAGCCTATGCTACTGACAATGCTACTAGAAAGAGTTTAGAACTGGCCACGCTCATCTCAAAGTTTCTGATGGTCAAGTCACTTAAAGTTGAATCGCTATAAAAATGTTTCTGACGGGGACGCCTGGGTGGCTTAGTTGGTTGGACGACTGCCTTCGGCTCAGGTCATGATCCCGGAGACCCGGGATCGAGTCCCGCATCAGGCTCCCAGCTCCACGGGGAGTCTGCTTCTCCCTCTGACCTTCTCCTCGCTCATGCTCTCTCACTGCCTCTCTCTCAAATAAATAAATAAAATCTTTAAAAAAAATGTTTCTGACGGCTGTCCTTGACCATTGTGACCTGAATCAGGCCAAGACAAATTAAAGTTATAGCCGATGGTGTAAGGGGCTCACCCAATGTCCACTCTCTCCTTTTCTTAGTAAAAGAAATCGGATCTTATTAGTGGCACCAAACTGCCCACCTTAAAACAAATACAGTTCCAACCTACCCTTAAGCTAAGAGTGGACTTGCACTAAGTTCTGGCCACTGAGGTATAAGTGACCAATACTGGATGAGGCTTTTAGAAAAGCTCCTTTAAGAGGGGGTTAACTCAGTTGATATGTAATTTTTTTATCCTTTCCCACTTCCTCTTTCTTCCTGCCTGGAATACAGATGTGATGGTGTGGCTCTAATAGCCATCTTGTGACCTTGAGGCATGCTAAAGAATGGAACCCTAAGGATGGAGAGCAGAAAGATGCAAAAAACTTGAGGCCCAGTGGACTCATGCGTCTGCTGTGCTGGCTCAGAATCACCTACTTCTGCACATCACATTACAATAGAGAAAAAGATCCACACATTCTTCAAGCTGCTCTTTAGTGAATCTCTGCTTCAAGCAGTTGTGAGAATTTTCTAACTGATACCATGGTTCTGTCATCAGCCTTGAAGGGTAATACAACATTTCCTATGTATTCCATTCCCAGAACAAAATAATGGAGTTTAAATTGGATTTAAAATGACCAGATCCTGAGGCAAGGGAAACAAAAGCAAAAATAAACTATTGGGGCTACATCAAAATAAAAAGCTCCTGCACAGTGAAGGAAATAACCAACAAAACTAAAAGGCAACCTATGGAATGGCAGAAGATATTTGCAAATGACATATCTGACGAGGGGTTGATATCTAAAATATACAAAGAGCTTATAAAACTCAATGCCCAGAAAACAAATACTGCAATTAAAAAAATGGTCAGAAGAAATGAATAGACACTTCTCAAAAAAAAAAAAAATCCAGATGGTCAACAGGCACATGAAAGAATGCTCAACATCACTCATCATCAGGGGAACATAAATCCAAACTACAGTGAGATACCACCTCAGACCTGTCAGAATGGCTAAAGTCAAAAACACAAGAAACAACAAGTATTGGCAAGGATGTGGAGAAAAAGGAACCCTCTTGTACTGTTGGTGGGAAAGCAAACTGGTGTAGCCACTGTGGAAAATAGTAGGGAGTTTCGTCAAGAAGTTAAAAATAGAACTTTATGATCCAGCAATTGCACTAGTAGGTAGTTACCCAAAGAATACAAGAACCCTACCTCAAAGGGGTACACACATCCCTCTGTTTAGAGCAGCATTATTTACAAAGCAAGATATGGAAGCAGCTCAAGTGTCCACTGATAGATGAATGGATAAAGAAAATACATACAGCAGAGTATTACTCAACCATAACAAATAATGAAATCTTGCCTTTTGCAACAGCGTGGGACTAGCTCCCCTGAGACTCAGAGCACACAGGACAAAGCCAAACCAAACGTATTTTTTCTTTTCTTTTTTTTTTTTTTAAAGATTTTTATTTATTTATTTAAGAGAGAAAGAGAGGGGGAGAGAGCATAATGCTAAGCGAAATGCCAGTCAGAGAGGGACAAATGCCATATGATTCCACTCATATGTGGAATTTAAGAAACAAAAGCAACAAGCAAAGGAAAAAAATAGAGAGAGACAAATCAAGAAACAGACTCTTAATTATAGAGAACAAACTGATGGTCAGCAGAGAGGGGCGCCTGGGGGGACGGAGGAAGTCTGTGATGGGGTCTAAGGAGCACACTTATGATGATGAGCACTTCTAACGAACTGGAATTAAAACAAAAACTTAAAAATAAAATGACCACAAATGGGTAAATGTAGGTGGTGGGAGATAGAGAGGGTGCCACTGGGTCTGTGAGTGCAATCTTCCCCCAACCCTCCGCCATCCTCATTGCAAGGACTCTGTTTTTTCTGGGCCCCAAACATGGCAGACCATCCATGGAGACCGCTTCGGTCTCATATCCACGCGCCAAATAGCTGGGGTGAGCTCAGATCCATTCTACAATCTCTTTGAGGCTGCAATCATCTAAAAAATGGAGCTGATAATGACCACACCTACTTAATGAGATATTTGTGATCCTTAGATGGGTATGGCTCAATTTTTATTATTATTACTACGTATTATATTTACTGCATGTATATTTGCTAGATTTTAAAGAGTCAGAATGGGGGTACAAAGGTGATGAAAGGGTAGTCCCATTTCCTTCGAGGAATTCCCAATCTCATGCCTTGAAGAGAATTGTTGTATGTCTTTGATTGTTAGGAAATCATTCAGATGCTGCCCAAGAGGTGACCCCGTGGGGGAGCCTGTATCATGGCACTTGGCCCCCAAAGCCTCCAGACTCCCAGAATTCTGTAGCCAGCGGTCCCTTGGGACTCTGAAGGGTGAGTTCCTTTTTTTTTTTTTTTAAAGATTTTATTTATTTATTTGACAGACAGAGATTACAAGAAGGCAAGAGAGGCAGGCAGAGAGAGAGAGGAGGAAGCAGGCTCTCTGCAGAGCAGAGAGCCCCATGTAGGGCTCGATCCCCGGACCCTGGGATCACGAACTGAGCTGAAAGCAGAGGCCTTAACCCACTGAGCCACCCAGGCGCCCCTGAAGGATGAGTTCTAAATGGGTTTCTCCACTGCCCCGACGGTGCAGAGATCTTCCAGGAAGTGGCCACCTTAGTATCCTGCCTGAACTCTCTCTTTGTGACTTGGAAAATTTGCCCCTAACTCAGCCAGGTTGAGTGAGTGGCATTAAAATGGGAAAGATGAAACCTCTAGGCTCTCAGGCTACTGTCAGAGCTCAATGAGACTTGTAGGTGAGGAGGCTGATCTGTGTCCATCCTCCCTCTGTGGAGTCTGGCCCCACTCGGATCTCCCTCTCTACTCCTCTCTGTCTGAAGGGTCTACCGGCCAGCCCCACCTGCTGCTTCCCTGCGGGCTGGCCGTGGAGAACTGGAGTCGGCCCCTGGTGCTGGACCAGAGTTCTGGGAGAGCATGAGGAGGGGAGCTGCCTAAGTAATTAGGACAAATCAACACTGACCCCACTAAGGGAGTTTATGCTCTGCAAGGCAGCGAAGGCAGTGACTGCCTCCGACATCGGAGTCCCCTAGGTCTGCCTGACTAACACGAGCTGCACTCCAGAGAAACAACGGGACTGAGTGAGCCTTTCTTCCCCTCTTCTCCGAGAGCTGCCTCCTTCTGTCTCCCGCCTCCCACAGGCGGCCTCTCCTGGCAGCAGCCGGTCAGAAAGAAGCCGGTGGATACCAGGAGGAGGGAGAACATGGTTCCAGGGGCCAGAATTAGACAGGGCGGGGGTCCCGAGAACAGCGCCCTTCGCTTGCTCCCTTTCCACGCTTGCTGCAGAGCTGTGGCTGGCAGGACACGGACACACTTGCTTTCTCTACCAGGGGTCACTGCCAGGTAGTGGCTGAAGAGTTCAGGGCTAAGTTCAGGGGAAGACCCAGAACTCACTTAGCATATTTTATCAGAGGGGCTTGATCCTTCCTCTCCCTTGTGCTCCACTTGATCCCTCGGCAAGCCCTGGCAATCCCAGCCTTCCCAAAGGCACTCATCCAGCCCCCTCTTTTCATCTGCTGCTCCCCCACCTTGTCCACACTCATTCTGGGACTGAACTGAGATGATCCATATGAGGCCCTTAATAAGCACCAGCAAGGGTCAGCCCATGGCATTGCTATAGTGTTAGTGCGGTCCTCCCTTGCTCTCACCATCCTTCGTAGTCAGAACAGCTTGCTGCAGAGGGTCAGTGCTGATTAAGGAATGTGGAGCTGCACCCAGGCCCCCTTCCCACCCTGCCACAGTGGCAGCATGCCCAGATCAGGATCTCAAAGGCAGTAAGGGACTCCCCACTTTCCTGATGGCTCATGGACTCTCTGCCAAGCAAAGTGGGTTCTGCACTCCCCAAAGGGAGTCTCCAGATCTTTTCCCCACCCCTGTGGTCTTGTGGCCGTCCCTTTATGGACACCCATTCCCATTCTGAGCTCAGTGAAATCTGGCTGCAACCTCCACGCTTCATTAGGTGTGGGGAGCAAATGTGAAATCTCTCTCCCCTAGCTGCCTGCCAGAGCTCTGAGCTGGGTGTGTTGCCCATGTTCTGGAAAAACAAGTGTTCTTGTGCTAATAGGGATTACCTTGAGCATGGAGTGTATGTGTATGTGAGCGCATGTTACATGTTTGTCTGCATGGGCATGAATGCATGTGTCCTAGGATTTCTAGAATTATGACAGGTTTTCTGATGAAGTCCCTGGCAATGCTATGATTAGCAGAACTATGTAAATTGTAACTAAGCTGGAGCAGAGGAATCAGGCCCACACCAGATGAGAAGAAGAGCCGGGCCAGAGTGAAGGTGGTCTCTGGGATCTGCTCCTTCCCTGGAATTTAGGCAGGTCCCTTCCCTTCTTTGGATCTCTGTTCCTCATTTGCAAAACAAGGAGACTGATGAGGTGAGCTCTCAGTCCTCTTGGCACGGATGTTCTATGATGTGCTCACTCTTGGGGAGACATTCTTGTGGATCTCTTTTGGCCACATTACTTTTCAGACAGGAGATATACCCCCTGATATTCCCTGTCTTCCAGTCCTGGCTGCATATTGTGCTCCAGATTCCAGACACCTTGAACTCTCCAAGGAATCTGCTAGGGATGGGCCATTAAACACTGCAGGGTACCAAGTCATCAGTTTTCCCCTGTTCTTCCCTGCCGGATCCCAAAAGGAGGATCAGCTTTGTTCCATCTCAGGCCTACTGGGCCTCTCCCACAGCAGGAAGGCATAGGGTGGCACACCCACTGCCTGGGTCTAGGGATGAAGGGGGCATTGCCTGGAACTAGGAAGAGGATTTTCTTGCCTGCCAGAAACCTCAACACTTTGGGCCCTTTAATTCACTTTGGCTAGGGAGAAGTGGTTTTTTGTGTGTTTTTTGACAGAGAAAGGGAGAGGTCACAAGTAGGCAGAGCAGCAGGCGGGGGGTAGGGAGTGGGGGGGGGGGAAGCAGGCTCCCTGCTGAGCAGAGAGAGCCCGATGCAGGGCTCGATCTCAGGACCCCGAGACCATGACCTGAGCCAAAAGCAGAGGCTTTAACCCACTGAGCCACCCAGGCGCCCCGTAGGAAGAAGTTTTCAGCTAGGAGTAGTGCTGGTGTCCAGGAAAGATGGCAGAACCAGAGCAAACTAGCCTTGATACCATAGGGAAGCTGCATTCCAAGCCCTGGGTGCCTCAGCCCTGGCAGAAGATGTCCCAACAGGCAGGGCACTAAGCAGCCATCTACCACCTCTGAGAGACCATGCAGGTTTAGATGATAAGCATGGCTGCTGTGACAGGTGTGTCACCAAGGCTGGAGCACGTCCCCCAGGTGTTTCAGACATTGTAAGGAGGCCTGGAGAACTTCACTCTGTCCTGGGAGGATGTAGGGAGAGAGGAAGAGCCCCAGGGATGACTGAGATGGGGTTCTCATTTCCTGGATGGATGGGGGCTCACAGGGCATTTAATCCTAGAAAATTCTAGAAAACTAAATTAATGTAGCATTACTTGTCCCAAACATTGTGGCACACTAAGAACTCTGCTTGCTGCACACAGTTTCTCCCACAATCTGAGACAGGAAGCCTTGGCATCAGTCTCTCGCTTGCACAAGATCCTTCGCCAGAGTCTTGGCCCCTGTCACTGAGTGTCCTCCACCACACCCTACCAGGTAGTCAGGCCCCACTATTCTATGGAGTGGCATCTGCTATGGACCAAATCATGCCCTACCCCACCCCCCAATTCATAGTTTGAAACTCTGACTTCCCATGTGACTGTGTTTAGAGATAGAAGGTAATTAAGAAGATAATTAAAGTTAAATGAGGTCATAAGGATGGGGCCCTCACCTGATAGGACTGGATCTTTATAAGAAGAGCATAGGGCACCAGAGGTTGTATGTAGAGCAGGAAGACCGTGTGAAGACACTGTGACAAGGTGGCTGTGGACAAGCCAGGAAGAGAGGTCTCATCAGCAGCTCAACCCTGCCAGACCTAATCTGGGACCTACCAGCCTCCAGAACTACAAGAAAATACATTTCTGTTGTTGAAGCCACCCAGTCTATGGTGTACCCACACTAATACATTACCCGAGATGTAATGTCCACATCCTGCTCCAGAATCATCCAGAGTACTTGGGGAAAATGCAGATTCTTGGAATCTACTCTAAACCTACAAAGAAAAGAAAGAGAAAGAGAAAGGGAGAAAAAAGGAAAGAGAAAGAAAAAGAACGTATCTCTAGGAATGGGCCTCTGGACTATGCATTTAGGATCACCCAAAGCAATTCCTAAGGTTGACAGGGGCTTCTGGACAGGATACTCCTGCCTCTGACACTTGGCCACCCTCTGCCCGAACACTATTGGGTCTCCCTCTGCTCTGCTCCCATTCTACCTCTCCACCCTCTCCGTATGGAGGAGCCCTGCCCCTTCCAGGTAGGCTCCAGCCCACCCTGACCCACATCCAGTGAAATGCTCAGATGAAGTTTCTGCTCTGAGTGCCAGCAAGCATAGCCTTGGGGGATCTAAAATGGTTTATCATGTTGTAGTCTTTTCTGACCAGAGAAAGAAGTCATGGGCCAGGATGCACACTTCTCCTTTGCATTAATAGTAGTTTCTGAGTACACACAGTCTCTACCCACCTGCTAGGCATCCTTCTTCAGCTTCAGATGGCACTGCCATCTTTAGTGGCCCAGGCACAGATGGTTCTAGAATTACATGTGCCCAGTGCATGAACCTCCACAGCCCAAACTGTGGGCTTACTGAGGGACAGGCCATCTGAGTGTCCTCCCCTGAAATGCCAGCTCTGCGTACAACTCCTGATACACAGAGATTCGGGCCCAGCTGGTTCACTGCCCCAGTCTTGCTGCCCAGTGTCTGTGTTCATCTTTTACCCCGTATTGGTTCATGGGCGAGGAGGGCCTGGGAGGGCAGGCATCCCCCCACCCCCCTCAGGAAACTCTTACCTGAGAGAACAGGCTCTTGACCAGCTTCCCATCCCCCATTCTAACCTTATTCTAATGATCAAGCTAATATCTTTTCACCAAACTTGGAAAGCACAGGAAATTAACTGCATTCTTAAAGTTCATTTTCAAGAACCTCCGACGATTTCAACTTCATTCATTCATTTAATCAATCCTTCATTCAGCCAATACTTGAGCTAAGAGTTCTCTCCCAAAATAAGCATTCGAGAGGGAGAAAATAAAGGTCACAGAGCAATTCCTATTCTGCGTGGAATTGCTAACATCATTTTGATTTATGATATGTAGTTCATTTCAATTAAATATATATTATATTGAAATGCTCCTTGGACTCCTATTTCGTCTTGGATTGGGATCTCCATTAACAGCCATTCCATATTTCCTTTGTCCATTTAGATGAGGTTGTATTCCCAGCTCCCGATTCTCCTGGGCATGGCATAGCTCTTAGAGTGCACCCTGCTCCTTCTAGCCCATCTCTGAATTTTTCCTCCAGTCAAGGGCTAAGATAGTGGAGATCCCACATGTTTTCTCTTCTTCTAAATATCTCTTTGGCCAACTTCTGAACCCACACCAGGCAATGCATTTCCCTTTGAATGGCGCTCTGTCCAATGAGATGCTATCGTCTCACCATGGTACCTTCGGGTCTCTCTGCCACTGCTGATTTAGGCAACTTTTCTTCCATCTTTTTTTTTCTCTCACTTTGAAGTTATGAAAACGGGTATCAATTATGACTCTAAAACAATTGTCATTTAAACAAATGTGAATCTATTTCAAAGATAATGTGAGTAATAGTGCCTCTCTCCTGCACCACCCCCATTCAGTCCTATTGTAACAAGGAGCTTGAGATAGAAAATAAAAATCACATCGCTTTTAGTATTCAAATTCATATAACTCCGCAAGCCCCATTCTGTTTCCTGTAAGAATGTCTTTCTTCCCTAGTGCTGCCTGTTCATGCACAGTTCCATCATGTTTATTATACTTGGTCCATTCGTGTCCTGGTACGTTGGAATCACAAGGAGGAAAAGCCATGGTATCACTCCATCTCCTTCCAGATGACCCCTTGACTACTGTGCAGAGTTCCTTTTTCACTCTAGTGACCTTTCTGTCTCAGGAGTTTGGGGTGGGAGGTGGTTCAATGAATCTCATGCCTACAGAGCCCCAGGCCTCTCAAACAAATGTCTTTTTATATCCTTCCTGAGTGCAATGGGCATTCTAGGTCATGGTAGGTCTTGGATGAGTCCCTGTAGTGTCTATGCCTCATGCCCTCAGGTCTCAGCTAAGCTCCAGGATTTAATCTTGGCTCTAACGTTTGCAGGTTATGTAAACTCTGGGATCACCTCTCTGAACTTCAGGCTTGCTACCTGTAAGTTGGCATCAAAAGCATCTATTCAATAGCAGCCACTCTCAGTCATGACTCCTGAAGCAACAGGGGCCCCTTATCCCCTGCCTGAGGCAGCAAGTGGCCATCCTTAGGGAGAGGGAAGCTGCTGAGGAAGCTCATTGCAGAGTTTTAGGAAGCCTGGAGTTAGCAGGACCCTACAGAGGCCATCACACACCTGTGTTCCCTACAGTAGAGTCAGGATCTGCAGCATCAGCATCTGCTGCACTTGTTAGGAATGGGGACCCTCACCTAGCTCCCCTACAATGTCTGGAGACAGGATCACTGCTTGGGTCCAGGAATCTGTTTTAGCAAGCTCTCCACGTGATGCTAATGCACACTGAAGTCTGAGCACCACTGTTCTAAACCATTCTATCTCATCTTTCCCCACCCTCCCTATTCTTTTGGTATTTTTGCATCAAGGAACCCAGAGACCCAGATGCGAGAGACCAGACACTCTGCTTTCCTGTGTGGAATGACTCCTCTTTTACCACAGGACACAACCCAAGCTCTGCAGCCTTCCACAGGGGAGGCCTGCATGTTCCTCCAGCCCCACCTCCACCTTCCCCTCTTTCTACAGCATGCACACTTTGTTATCCCACAGAGCATATTCTTTCTGTGCTTGGAATGCCTACTGCTTCTCCTCTGAAACTTCCCCAGAGTTGGTCAGTCCCTCCTGTCTCTTGTTCCTAGTTCCACTGTTGCCAGGCCAAGATGCATTGTACTCACCAGCCCCATGGGCCATTGTCCTTCCTTCCTAAGGGTGGGGACTATGCCACCGCCATCTTGGTGCCCCTAGGAATACCCCATGCATGGCAGAGAAAGCCCCATTGTGCTATCTTCTTAAGTCTACCTACCTATGGTTGGGAGACAAGGGCACCTGAAACTCGGTCTTTCTTCCAAAGGCTCTGAGCAGGAGCTGCTTGAACTGCAGGGCAGTTTTGATCTGGGGATCTGACCACAGGCAGCATGCGCCCACAGCCGTCCCCATGGGAACCATGTCAGGCAAAGCTCCAGCTCAGAATGAACAGCCTGCCTGGGGCCTGAATTTAGTGGGGGCTGATGTGGGCACAAGGGCTTGCCTGGGCCACCCACAGCCCCCGCCTCAAGGGCTGGAGAGGGGCTGCAGCTGCAGGGACTGGGTGGGCAAGTTGCCATGGAAACCAAGCTGCTCGCCTTTCCTGGTGCCTGGAGTTCTGACAAGGAGGCCAGACTCCACAGAGCACCCTCGCCCCAGGCTCCCCCTCGCCCACACAACCTGTGTCCAGGGCACATCACAGGCACAGAGATGGATGACAGGAGCTCAGAGGAGCAGGGAAAGCAGAGGAACCAAGAGCCCGGCAATGATTCTCTCCCTTCCACTCATCTGACCACTGCCATGATTCCAGGGGACAGTTAACTGCCTGAAAAGAGTTGGCTGGCCCCAGGAGCAGTAATCAAAGGAGGCAAGAGCCACATCTGGGATATCTGTGTTGCCAAGAGCCTTGGAGCAGGAGACTTTGGGTTCTCCTCCTTGTCTTCATACTGCATGGCTGGGTGCTGCTCGTGAAGCTTCTCAACCACTCTCAGCTCAGTTTCCCCACATAATATAAAATGAGGACCATTTGCCCCACCAGACATTATCAGGTATTGTTATGCAAAAGTGAAGTGTAAGCTTTAAAGCCCTTTTACAGGTAAGGGATTGTTGCTACAGCAGGCTAAGACCATAACCTGTATTCAAGAGAATGAGATAAATGCATTCATGGCAAATAGTTGATGGATTAAAAAGAGCAATTCCTTTTAAGTGTTAGCTTGGTGTCTCTCTAGACAAGCATGGTGCCAGGTGCCAGTGACCCAGGTAAGTCATGGGTGCTTCCTGGGAGGGAGTCCCAGCAGCACCGGTTTCCTTCTTGGTGCACTGTGTACCTAGCACTGTGAGGTGTGCCAGAGTAGGCATGGACACGCTTTTCTCAAGAAGCACGAAAAGAACTTCTAAGGGAGATGAACACAAGACATATACCTACAAGACACAGAGGGCGGTTGTAACTTACTGGGGAGAAGACTTTCAGGGGTGTCTTTACTAGGGACAGGAAAGTCCCTAGGCTGAAGCACAGGTAGAGAAATTTGGGTAAAAGGAAGTAAAATGGGTCTGCATCACCAAATAATTCTTTGTTGTCTGGGGCTGAAGAAATCTTCTCAAAATATGTTGCTTTCTGGAAAATTATTCTCTTCCTTTAATATGCTAAGAGTGTCCTGAGCTCCCGATTCCAACAACTGGGTGTGGGTGTGTTGGGGGGCTCCCTCACGTCCAAAAGGCAAGCCTCCAACACTAGCTGGGTGTCCCACAGTTCAGCTCAGTTCAACAGTAGCTGGGATTGGCAGCAGATTCCACGGCTCAGGGCTCCGACCCCCAAGACTGATTTTAAAGGACAAAAGTTCAACTGAGTCAATTTAAAGATCCAATTGGCTTTATTCAACAGTTCATGAATATGGCGGCATCCCATCTCACAAACAGAAAGGATCTCCACTGCCCTATCCTGTCACCACCCCACTCCCTCCACAAGAAAGGTTTTTAAAGGCAACAAGGGCCGCAGGAAATGGAAATTATTAGCAAAGAATGCACTGCTTCAGGCAAGATCAATTTCCTAAGGGGAACAGATAGGGTCTACCTGGCAAATTCCTCACCAGTGCTGCAGGTGACTCAATGTCGACTGGCTAAAGGTTGCATTCCCGAGGGGTTGAAGCTGCAGCGAGGTCAGGTGCTAAGTCTCGGCTTGCTGATGTGGGGCTTAACAAAAATGACTCCATTGTGGACCTCCCTTCTCCTTGTTAACACTGTCCTCTGCTTCAGACGCCAATCGTGACCCCAGGTTGTCATCTGTCCTTCTAATGGACCAGCTATAAATCAAAGGTTCCCGCAAACCCCTTCTTTTTAGAGAGGCTCACAGAACTCAGGAAAACTGTTTTACTTTTTAGATTACCAGCTTATTATAAAAGGCTATTACTCAGGAACAGCCAAAAGGAAGAGGTACCTAGGGCAGAGTACGTGGAAGCAAAAAAAAGCATGGAGCTCCCATACGCTCTCCTAGCACACCACTCTCCCCAAATCTCTACATGTTTGCCAATCCAAAAGCCTTCCAACCTCACCCTTTGGGTTTTATGGAGACTTCATTACACAGGCATGACTGATCAAGTCACTGGCCATTAAATCACTGGCAACTGGTTCAACCTCCAGATCCACCACCCCCTCCCCAGAGGGCAGGGACAGAAATTGCCACCCTCCACTTATTGGCAGGTTCTCCCAGAAACCAGCTCCCACCCTTGGGGAGTTCCAAAAGACATGGTAACAGCTCATCACTGGAAACTCCAAGCCTTTCAGGAGCTCTGTGCCAGAAACAGGGGAAGGCCATGTATGTATTCCTTCTAAACCACAGCATGCATGTGTTCATTAATTTTTTTCTGAATACAATTTTTAAATTTTTTGAGCCTCCTGTGAACATAACCTTTTACATTAGGTTGTTTAATGATTGAAATAACTGTGGTAGTTGTCTGACACAAACACCATAGTGTTTTGACTCTGCATTCGTTAATTTTTTAATCGCTTATTTTCTACTTCCCTTTCTAGAATGTAAGCTGCATGAGAGGGGAACTTCATCCTTTCATTTTGGTATCCTCAGCACTCAGCATAGACGTGGAGTAGGTTCTCCCAAGCACTGGTTAAATGAGTCAATAGTAGGGAAGATAGACATTAAACGAATGGCTTGAAGAAGTGTATTATATCCTCAGTCCTATAAGCAGCTCATTCCCTTGGCTTTTTCCTATTACAACTGGTTGCACAGTAGAATCCCACCATAATGACTTAAGTGAGGCCCCAAAAGTCCATTCGGGTCAGATGTGTGATGCATTATCATGAGGCTCATGAGCCAGCTGCTAAGAACGAAAGCCAACCCCCCATTGCTGTCTGAATTTGCATTATTATGGATATGTCCTCACAGGGCGCATTGTCATGGTCATTATCAGAACTATTTGTTCAATATCTCTCTCCCCCACTGGACTGTGGGCTCTTGGCACACATAGGTGACTCTCAATAAAAATGTGTTGAATGACCGAGAGAATGAATTCATGTGAAGGTATAAGTATCTACTTTGGAGGATCAGGCAATGTATCCTCCAGAGACGGATGTCTAGTCTGAGGACTGAAGGATAACCAGATATTGGTAAGTGAAGGAAGGGGGAGGAAATTAAATGCAAGGAAACAAGAGAGAACAACATCAGCAGGGACTCCTGAGTTCAAAGGCAGTGTTGTGTGTTCAAGCATCTGAAGGCAACCCAGCATCACTGGGGCACGGAGATGCGGTGGGTGGGCCATTGTTGCCACTAAGCTAAGAGAACGCAGAGAGCTCACAAGCTATGTCTGGGGTCTGAGACTTCATTGTAACAGCAGTGGCCTGCCTTCAGGGGTTTCCTGCGGAGGTGATTTCTGATCAGATGTCTGTTACAGAGAACATTCCAGCTGCTGTGTGGAGAGTGTACTGGGGGGTGGGAAGAAGTAGTGGAGAAAATGAGGCCCAGAGAAATCAGGTGACTTGTCTAAGGACACAAAACATCCCTGACATCAACCCCAGGGATGTTCCCCTTAAAGATGCCACCCTTGAGAGCGCTGAAGATGCTCTCCCATAGTGATGACAGGGTTTAACAAACACCCTGGGGTGCTCAGGGAACACCCCCTAAGTGCAAGGACCCCCTTCTTCCAGCCAGCGTTCCCAGCAGCCCCTCCCTCCTACTTGCCAGACCAGGACTTGCACAACAGAGACCCTGGGAGCTGGGACCCTAACCATGTTCTTTAAATATTGTTTTTAATTACCATATTTATTGTGGAAAAATTTTACAAAGAGAGGTTTAAAAAAGGAAAAACTTAAATCACTCCTAATTCCACTATATGTGTGTGTGCGCGTGTGTGTGTGTATACACATATCCAAATAAATAAACTTTTGGTGTCTTTCCTTCCAGACAATATTTTCTGTGGATAGCTAGAGTATTTGTTCACAAAGTTTAAGATCACTATAGTGTCATAATCCACTTTTCACGTAGGAGCTTAGAGTTACTGCCTTTGCATGAGCATTGGCTTTAAAAACTTTTTTTTTTTGGTAGGGGTGCCTGGGTGGCTCAGTGGGTTAAGCCTCTGCCTTCGGCTCAGGTCATGGTCTCAGGGTCCTGGGATCGGGTCCCGCATCGGGCTCTGTGCTCTGGGGGAAGCTTGCTTCCCTCTCTCTCTCTCTGCCTGCCTCTCTGCCTACTTGTGATCTCTGTCTGTCAAATAAATAAATAAAATCTTTAAAAAAAAAAACAACCAATACTTTTTTTTTTTTTTTTTTTTTTTTTAGAAATTCAAACACATACCAAACTGGTGAGAATAGTGTGGTAAATCCCTACCTACCCCATTTCCCAATTATTTACTCATGGCCAATCTTGTTTCCTTTTCACCCCACCATCCCCACTTCCCTTAGGTTATTTTGCAGCAAATCCCAGACAGCATTTCATTCCTCCCATAAATACAGCTGACACTTGATCAACACAGGTTTGAACTGCATATGTCCACTTATACACAGACTTTTTAGAAAAAGAAATACAGTACAGTACTATAAATGTATTTTTCTTTTCCTTATGATTTTCTTTTTTTTTTTTTT
>PISX010027889.1:0-22349 GCA_004024625.1 Mellivora capensis
TTTTTTTTTTTTTAAGTAATGTTTGTTGGACATCCTCTCTGTTTATATATCATGGATGAGAGATTAGTCACACTCTTGATTTACCAAATAAATAAATAAACCCTTCTGTCCAGTTAAAAATTGGGACATTCTATTACTATGAAAGATTATCAGGTGCATTCAACACTCAACACCAGAGTGGGTAAGAAGGAACATTATACTCATTGTTCTTCACTGAATGTTCACTAAGAAGTAGAAAGAGAATAGGACTGTACATTGCTTGACTATCTGATATTTGCCAGGACTGGCTTCCCATGCCGTGTGGCTGATTTCCTCTTATTTTGGGGTGTTTTACTGGCTGTCACTATTGAAATAAAGGGTTGGTGAAATGTATGGTAGATTTTCTATTGGCTACAACTTTTGACTCAATTCGATGGCTCCTTTTAGATTATTCTGGTGCCTATGTAGCAAGCCCTTCAGAGTTACTTAGGATTTGGGATCTCAAGGAAGCACGAGCACTTCTCTAGACCTCTAGCATGTAGACTATCCCACCATCTCAGTTTGAGTAGATCCCATGCCCCATAGAGTGATGAACTGGGCATCTAGGGTGCTGAACCATGTTGTATCCCTACTACATTTTGTGCACTGCGAAATTTCCGCCATGCTAACTTTCAGTTTGTGGAAAATTAAAGGTCTTTCATTTTATGGAAAATTAAAGGTCTTTGAATTTTCCAATCTGCTCATAGAGAAAATAATGAACAAATCTGGACATATTTACTAAAAACACATATTTGCAAAATAAAGCATTTTTACATCAATCATATGGGTGTTTTGATGTAGTTTTAAAAAGTTATAAATTAATAAAACAATAACCTTTACAGTATCAGCACATCACTGAGTTATTTTTCCCTTCTTGAGGATTTATAAAGGTTTGGAATTATTTCAAATATAAGATGCATAACAAGCTGGTCTCCTAAAACAGTAGAATATAAAAAATAAATTTAAGTGATAAAATACTGCTTGTATTGTATATATAGTATCTGTGAAAGGGCAAATGTGCAACATATTGTCAGGAGTAATGAAGTTCTTGAAGAAAAGGGCAAACACCTTCAAAATAGAAAGATTTTTTTTCTCTGATATTAATGTCAGAACCATAGAAGTGGGTGTAATTTTATATTTCTCTGCTTCATATTGATTTTTTTATATAAGGTGAGAAATACAAATATGTGCATGTATGTGTGTGTGTTCACACCTGGTTTATCTTTGCCAGTCCTTGATTTAGTAAGCCAACAGCAATTTTCTGCACCAACCTATGTTCTATGTATGAATGATGCCCTTTTGAGTAGATTTTTTTTAAGTAAAATGGTCTTTAGGTAAAATTATGAAGTTCTCGTCAACAGTAAAAGCTGTAAAATTTCCCTATAAGCTGAGATTAATAACTGTTTCTATGCTAAAACTCATAAAAATGAGAAAATATAGTCAAATAGTAAGGTCTTTGAGTTTTATGATCTGGATCCCTCTGAGCATGTAGTCTGATATTAGTCATATTGTATGTGGTCAATAAATAAAATTATAGTAAAAAACAGTCAACGCAAGTAACTGTGAAAAACAAGAATAATGCACCCAAAAGGGCACATCAATATTCCCACAATGTTCTTTGAAGCTTAAAGATAAGTAGAAATTAGGACAGAAAAGTCAATGAGAAAATGCCTGTAAGAGAAGAAGTATTCTTCTAGGACTTCTCTTTTGAAAGATAGGAAGGAGTAAATAAACAACAAAATAAAAATACAAAAGAAAGGTAAAGCTTAGGTGTAACTAAGCTTTTGAACCTTAAAAGTATGTAGGGATTGTAAAACAGTAGTAATCCCATTAGGATGGGATTTGGATAATAGTTTTCATTTATTTGATTATTTGCAAACAGAACCCAGAAAACTGACTAAATGCATCTTTGTAAATTTTCTATTGGATTTAGTGGCTGTCACTACTCAAGTATCACTTCCAGGGATGACTATATCCCTATATCCGATTGGTCTAGGAAGATGTTTAGTTGACTCAGCAATTGCCCATGGCAAGAAAATTAAAGTTTTTCAGAGTGCAGTATTATCAGAAAATTAGGTCCAGAGCATTTTTTAAAAACCTATCCAGAATGCATTTCCAAACAGATAAGCTGCTACTGAAATGTAAGATTTCAGAAAAATATATAGAATTGCAAATTTCAAAATATACCTGGCATTTATTGGAAGTAAGTCACTTCTCTACAGTGAAACATTTGAAAGTAATGGAAGTCTAAATTCTGGTAGGAAGAGCAGGTAAATGTTTATCTCTATGTGCACACATACAGGTCTTAATTTCTCCTACATTTGGACGATATGTGTATATATATAGATTGCTGCTTTAAGTGCTAGGAATGCTTCAGGGAAAAAAAACAAGGACCACTGTCTTCAGGTGACTTCTCATCTATAGGAGAGACAGATAATAAAAAATAAACATAATCGTAAAGTAAATTATAGACTATGACAGAAGATAACAAATGTAGTGAATAAAAGGAAAAGGTAGAGCAGGGTAAAGAGGATCTTTTAAATGGGCAGGGTGAGAAGTTTCTATTAGAATAATACTTAAAGGAATTGAGAACATTACCAGGCTTATAACTGGGGTTGTGGGCAGAGAGAATGGCCAACACAGAAGGCTGGAGGCTGGAGAATGCTCCATATAGCTGTAGAACTTTAAGAGGCAATTTGATAGAAACTAAACAGGAGCAAAATCATAGTAGAGGAGTGTTAACAGGGAGCTGACCACAGAAGCCTCATGGCATTAAAATTACCTTGCAGACAAGAAATGAGGATAACTCAGACCCAGTGTTAGCTGCGTTGGTGGTAAAAGGTGTGAGGTTTTAGCTTAACATAAACTGAAGGTGGAGCTAACATAATTCCATATAATGGGCTGTGAAAGAAAGAAAGGTTATTTCAATATTTCAAAGTTTTTGGTTTGAGCCATTGGAAACATAGTTTTCATTGACTATGATGGAACGGATGCTAGTTAAGTCAACTTGGAGTAGATCAGTGGTCAGAGTTAAGTTTGGCAGAGGTCAAATTTGTGGTGTCTGTTAGATTTCCAAGTAGAGATGTCAAGATAGCAGGATTCTTGCTTCTGTTGTTCCACAAAGACCGGAGGAAACCCATTTTAGAATCTTTAGCATATGGAAGGCACTTAAAGCCAGAGATGGGATATGCAAAGAGGTAGGTAGGAGAGTGATCAACTCTTCCAAATGCTAATTGGTCAAGTAAAATTCGAAGCGATATTGAATTTAGCAATGTAGGGCCACAACTTTGTTGAGAGCAATTTTAGAGATATGTGGGTGAAATCCTAATGGGAATGAGTTTAAAAAGATTGGAAACTAAAGAACTGAATATAAATAACTCTTTTGAAGAAATTTGCTGAAAAAGAGAGCAAAGAAATATAATATTTTTAAAGTGCATTTGAAAATATATTTGTATGTAAAATGCATATTGAAGATAAAATTAAACTTAAAATGTGCTTCTGATGTAGGAATTATATGTAAATATTTCAAAAAATTTGGAACATGCAGAAAACTAGAAAAAAGAAAGTAAAAGATAGAAATTGAAACCATCATTATCCTAGCACTCCATAAATCCATACTTTCCTAATGTTTAGTTTATAATTAAGCTTCATGGGACAAAAATGATGCAGGAGAGCTAGGTTCTTATCTCATAGAGTTGAAGAATGAATCTCACGACAAAGGTGAGTGAGTGAAGCAATAGAAGTTTATTAAGCAAGGATACGGAAAAAGCTCTCAAAAGTGAGAGGGGTCTGGAAAGGGTTGCCACTGAGGGCTTTTAGGGATGGTCTTTTATAGAATGCTAACTAGAAAACTTAAATCTTTTTAACATCTCTATTGATAACACCATTGAGTAAAGACTAACACCATCAATGGCTTACTTCCTTTTTAGGGCCCAGCAATTCTTGGATGGTCACAAGTAGCTATTATAAAAAGACCTCACCTCTAACACCTAGGACCAGATGGTCTGGTTTGTTCCCTTGTCTCTGGTTTCCTTTGATCTCCCACATTTTGAATTTTGTGAGCCTGATCCCAGGGCCCCCTACCTATCTCTCTCTACCCAGCCTTATCTGCCCCTCAATCAGTAAGACCAGGAGTCAGAATTCTTTTTTCTGTAAAAATGACTATTGAAAGTATTTGAAGCTTGCAGGTCATATAGTCTGTGCCCCAACCACTCAATTCTGCAGTTCTGTGGTGAAGGCAGCCACAAACAATATGTAAACCAATAAGCAAAGCTGTGCTCTGATAAAACTATGTTTACCAAAACAGATATTGAGTCCCACTGAGCCTGTAGCCCATAGTTTGCCCGTCCCTGTGTAAGATGTCATGGCATTTAAGAGCCCAGCCCCTAGCTTTAACTCCATAAAAAAAAAAAAAAAAAACCTTGAAATGTTTGGTATTTGTAAAGTTCAAATCCATTTCTGACAGAAAAGATGGTTTTCCTTTCGTCGATTTTTTTTTTCTGTATTTATAACATATTATAAAGCATTTCCCTGGACACGAAGGAATGGTGAGGATATTGGTGGGAATGTAAATTAGAGAAGCATCTATCAAAAATAACATAAAGTTTGTTTAAAAAAATTAAAGAGAGAATTACCATTAGAGCCAGCAACCCCTCTTCTGGATATATACCCAAAGCAATTAAAATCTGGATTTCAAAGAGATATCTATACTCCCTTTTGCATCGAGACATTATTTATAATAGCCAACATATGGAAGCAATCTAACTGTCCATCTCCAGATGAATGGATAAGGAAAATGCATTTTACTGGCAAACAGGAGTATTCTTCAGCCTTAAGCAAGAAATTCTGCTATCCACAAAGACATGGATGGAACTGGAGGACATTATGCTAAGTGAAATAAGGCAGACACAGAGATAAATACTGCATGGTCTCATTTGTATGTGGAATCTAAAGAGTCAAGCACATAAAAGCAGAGAAAGAAAGGTGTTTGTCAGGGGCTTGGGTGAAGGGGAAGTGAGGAGGTGCTGGTCAAAGGGTACAAAGTTTCAGTCACATAAAATAAATAAATTTTGGAAATCTACTGTATAACATAAGGCCCATAATTACTAATACTATACTGTATACTTAAAAATTGCCGAGAGTATAAATCTCATATTACGTACTCTTTCCACAAAAGGAAAAAAAGGGGGGGGTGGGGACTTTTACAGGTAATGGGTAAGTTGGTGACAGTGATACTAGTTTCACAGGTATATACTCATCTCTAAGCGCAGTAAGTTGTCTATATTAAATATCTGCAGTTTTTGAATGTCAATCACACTTGAACAAAGCAGTTAAAATTTTATTTCTTTTTAGAGGCAACTTTAACAGAAGTCTGCACATGTTTTCCTAGCCTTTTAGCTTGTTGTACTGGACTGTATGGATACCAGATCATCAGATTGTTTCCAAAGTCTCTGTAGATAAGTAGCTCTCTGAATTAATGGCAATGGTTTTACCATATATCATGACAGCTTATCCATATGAAAGACTTTCTGACTTGCTAAGTTGATAAAATATTGATTGGAAAAAATAGTTTACTATTAATGACGAACATGGCCATCTCAGGCAACTTGTGATACTGTTCTGATTTGTTACTAGTTCCTCTGTCATTTGACATTGGCAGGGCCACGGAGCACTGCACTGGGAGATACAGATGATCTAGATAGATGATAGATAGATGATAGATAGATAGATAGATAGATAACCTTAAAAAAAAAAAGAGCCCCCTATTTTACCAGCAAAAAGGACTCATTCTGGAATAGCAGATGAATTGCAATTTAGGATTGCAAACCATAGGCAAGTTCAGAGAGCAGAGGGGAGGGTCTTGCTTTTATAGGGGGAAAGAGGACACTGAGAGGGACTGTTTCTATTGATTACAGGGTTGATGGCAGCTTCTCACTGGCTGGGCTATTGCTAGGCAAGGAGAAATCCTTCCCTCCTGCTGGAGTAAGGTAAATAAAGCTTCTTTTCCTGTTGGGGAATGCCAAGTACGCTTCTTACTGTTAGTGGTCCTGGAAGAGCGTTCCCCCTTCAGGGCTTCCCAACTCCATTTTGAGTGAGGCTTCTTTTATTTATTTCCACAATATGTGTAAGAATATATACATGACATATTATGTATAACTTACGCATATCATATAAAAAACACACATATTCTTTCATAAGAAAAGTCTTTTTCCTTGATCTTATTTTAAAAGCACCTGGATATAAAAAGAAAATAATGACAAAAGAAGCTAACACTTAGAAATAATTCAGCTTGCCAGTTCCTGTTGGATCAGTTTGCAGCAGATATCAGATGAAAAATTCTTGAAGAAATCTCAGATGGTTCTTGAGTATATACAGCAACAACAAAAACTGTTAATCTCAGGGTTTCTCATTGCCTTATAATAAAAGGTGAACATGTAAAATCCCAAAGAAAAATCTTGATTTTAGACAATCAAAAGATTAGCTCAACTATTTCAAAAAGGAAGCTAAACCTGTAGTTCATGAACTATAAGGACTGGGAAAATGGGATTAGAAAGCCTCCTGACAAAAATGGAAGGAAGCAAATCATTTTACTTATTTGTGTCTCTCTGTCTTCACTTAAAAATTCAGTGCTTCCTTTGTTACAGAGGGCTGTGAAGATTAATTATTTGACATATACTAAGTACTACAAACGTGCTCCATGTAACCTTCTCATTAATCAAAATGTAAGGTCTTTGATCTTGGTCAATGTATTGTTTTTAGAGGCTACTGAGTACATTCTACACATATAAAAACAAAGAAACTTATTTTTTATTCCCCAGAAACATACTCCGGACTTTTATTAGGCTAATCACTCATCACTCCCAGTCTTTATAATCTCACAGAAGCCATGTTTATACTATTGGTAGTCTTTCTGGATCTTGTACACTGGAGCGGTCTCAATAAATTCCAAGATCATGGGCCGTGCCTAGGGCATACAAGCGAGAAGTATCTTTTGTAGTTTGGGTTTTCCACTCTAGCACACAGGCAGTTCTGGAGAGTTAGAAATATCTAATATCTATGTCTCATGTCAGATCAGAATTTTCCAAAGTTTCTGACCTAGTCCCATGCTTCCTGGAAGAACTGGAAAACATCTCTGACACGTTTCATCTCTGGTATCTCTTAGGATGTGGTAGTAAGACTTACCATGTTCCTACACTGTCAATAAGCTAGTACTGGCCACCTTCCCTCATCTCACATTTTCAGTTTGATTATAGTTTTTTACGAAATATATGGAGACACCTGGGTGGCACAGTTGGTTGAGCATCTGACTCCTGTTTTCAGGTCAGGTCATGTTCTCAGGGTCCTGAGATCCAGCCCAGCTTTGGGCTCTGCACTCAGTGCACAGTCTACTTAAGATTCCCTCTCCTTCCCATTGTCCCTCCTGCTTGTGCTCTCTCTCTCTAAAATAAATAAATAAATCTTCAAAAATAAGAAGTATATGGATTTAAGTCACAGTGGAATCTGCCACACAATTTATTGATGCTTCTGTTAAAAGTGTGATAAGGTGGGGCACCTGGGTGGCTCAGTGGGTTAAGCCTCTGCCTTAGGCTCAGGTCATGATCTTAGGATCCTGGGATCGAGCCCTACATTGAGTTCTCTGCTCAACAGGGAGCCTGCTTCCCCTGCCCCCAGTTCCTCTGTCTGCCTGCCTCTCTGCCTACTTGTGATCTATCTCTCTCTCTGACAAATAAAAAAATAAAATCTTAAAAAAAAAGCATGATAAAGTGACTTCTTACATGTTTGAAAAGAAGTCCTTATATTATGCACATAAATCCATATAGATTATAAATCCATTATTATAAATCCATTTCTCTTTTCTATTTCTATAAATTTTTTTCATAGTATAATACATTTGATATACATACTAATGTATGTATACATTGTATATGTATAGTCTAAAAAGCATAATGCATTTTCCTGTATGTATACATACATACAGGAAAATGCATTATGCTTTTTAGACTATCTAGGTACTAGTCAACAGATAATCTATTGGAAAAGGGATTGCAGTAGTAGTAGGGCCTGTCTTAGAGTTGCTGCATTTCATTGTTTGCTCAACCTCATTATTGTTTATTTCTCTCCTCATCGAGAGGAGAGAAAAAACTGTTTCTTGAGTCAAGGGATAAACTGATGGAAATTTTGGTACTTTCAAATCTGGCATAGATCTAGTAATAAGAATACACGGTCTATTTTCTTGAAGCCTCCTTTTACATATAAAGTGGCCATTCATGAATAATTTAGACAATGGAAGAGTTATTTCAAAATCATACAACTTAAAACTAGCAAACATGGAGAATATAAACATTACGTTCATTTGTGTGATTTTTTATCCTATCATTTCTCTAATGTAACATTTTAAGGTCATTTAGACACACATTCAATGACATTACCCATGCTTCATTTCAATGTAGCAAAAAGAATTAATACTATTCCCCCAAGAAACAACAACAAAAAAATTCATGCTCATTTGTTATAAATAAGCAAAACACTACAGTATATCCTTCTCATTATCATGACAGTTGTTACTATAATATCTGTTCTTTATGCACTGCTTGTTTTATTCTCCAGCTATACTTCAAGCATTAGGAGAGCGACGGGGGTTGAAACCGTTACCCATTTTTCAACTTGTGAATTAAATCACATTCCATTAGGGATTCATTTGATGAAATATTCTCTAAAGTATTTAAAATATACAATTACATTGCAGCTTGTGCATAATATGTATCACTACAAATTAGAGTAGTTAACTTCTCAAATTAAACCCAAGCACTGAAGGAATTTTTCTATCTTCCAAGGACAGTGTGAGCTCTGCTAAGTATTGTAACTCAGTGACAAGCCATTTATGTTAAATGTACTTCTAATTAATGTTTCCCCTTGCTGCAGCATCTTTCTCTTTGAGGAATGGCTCTGAGAGAATGAAAATGCCTTTTTGCTTTATGTAAATGTCAGAAGCCTCACTGATCAACAGAGTGCTAGAAAAAAAGTTCTGAAATGCATGGAAACAGTTCTTGGAAAGGAATCTGCATCAGATTTGAGAATGACCCTCTGAGAAACCACCTTCACTTCTCATCCCACTTCATTTAAAATGAAGTTGGAAATTAATTTTAAATTGTGACTCTTATCACATTTGAACCCTGTTTGTATGTATGAGAGAACAATATACAAAGCATTTCTATGACAAATTTTTAATGGTATCATTAAAATGTGTTCTTGCCACCTTAGCCATATCCTCTTAGTCACTGTGAAATATGTCATGAATTTTTGTGAAATAAAAACTAAATATAAGCCCCAGGCTGTATTTAATCTAGCAGCCTAGATTAAATTTTTAAAAAAATTAAAATTTTTTTTTTAATTTTTAAAATTTTTTTAAAATTTTTAAATTTAAAAATTTAAAGAAGAAATTTTTTAAAAATGTAAAAGCTGATTTCCTTATCAAGACTAGTTAACTGACAGAGAACCTAGCTTATTTGTGATTAAGCCTAACTTTTCCATCAAACACTATGCTTTCAAAACTTAGTCTCTGGAAAAGTTTTGGAAGGATATGCTAACTATACTTTATGTTAATTTGTTTCAACTTCAGATTTACCATGTATTGGCAGGGGCATCTCACCTATTCTCTACTCTGTAGGAAAGCATCTCTAACAGTAATACAATACTATAAAATAAATCTTTAATTTTGATGCAAGAATGTGGATTTGGGTTCCATAGTTTCCACTTTAAACCGACAACTAGCTAGCAGTCTAGATATGTCATCACCCATACTTTCACTGAAATACTAAAATGTAGAAAACAGCAAAATCTCATTAGGTTTTGAAAAAAAGCCAAACTGAAGTCAGTCTTCTGCTGGTGTATTTGGTTTTGCTTTAAACCGTAACTTGATGGAACTTATTTGATTAACTCAAATGCCTGGCTCACTTTTGCAGTGCCAACTGGGAATTATAGGAAAATCTATCCTCAGCTTTTCCACCTCTTAGGTTAGAAAGTCCATATCTGTAACAACTGACCTGCTGTCATTCTAATGTTTAGGGCTAATTTTTTACTACAGTCCTCCTTCCCACTGTTCCAAATCAGGACTTCTCTTTCTGCTTCCAGTTGATGATATAATCCACAGCTGTAAAATCCGTCCATCCAGGATGGATGGATGGATAGATGGATGGATGGATGGATGGATGGATGGATACGTAGGTAAGTAGATATATAGATAGATATCAACTGGGTAGGACAAAGTGAGGTAAGTGCAATCTTGGAAATTTAATCACCAGAAATGAAGTACTATAGGCTTAAAAACAGAGATAAAAAATCCAGGAATGAAGAATATTTAGCCTTGAGTTTGTGTAATTCCAAGCAGTAGGGAAAGAGAGTATGCCGTTTTACTACTGCTAATTCCCACATGATAAAGTCAATTTCAACAGTGGGAAGTATTCAAGGGACTTTGGACAAAAACACACTTTCCAGCTGAAAATTTGAACCAGGCCCAAGGACATAGATTGTATGAACAAAAGCAAATCACACACCAACAATGTTAACAAAGGTTGGTTAGAAATGGATCATCTATGTTTGAGTACAATATAAATGTTGAAATGGTAAGACAAGACAAAATAAGAGGAGAATCAGATAAAGATGAATTTGGGGAAACAAAATATGCATTAGAACATTTAACACTGAAAAAAAAGAACAATTTTTTGTTCTTAAAATTCTTAAAATTCTTTTAAAATTCTTTTAAAAAACTGTTCTTAAAATTACATTGAAAGGGGCGCCTGGGTGGCTCAGTCAGTTAAGCGTCTGCCTCCGGCTCAGGTCATGATCCCAGGGACCTGGGATAGAGCCCCATATTAGGCTCCCTGCTCAACAGGGAGTCTGCTTCTCCCTCTCCCTCTGCTGTTCCCCTCTGCTTGTGCACTCTTATCTCTCTCTCTTTCAAATAAGTAAACAAAATCTTTTAAAAAATTGCATTAAAGGTAATAAAAGATAAAGTAGGCACAATATTGAACTATTGATATGAATGGCAAAGGTTTTATAGAGGTTTTCATATTGGAAGAAAAGTACTAATGGTACACATGGTGAGTATCCATAAGAAAAATAATGTAGGGTTAGTTAAGAACATATTTCTCACAAACATGAGCAGTAGGATCATCTATATTGAATAAAATGCTCCCAGCTGAAAAAAAGACAAATTTATACAAATGAAAATGGTTCATGAGATTTCTAGAAAAAAAATCTTTTTGCTGAAGGTCACATATTTAGCCATGGCTAATTTTTAGTTATTATAAAAAGAAAGATGTATATATAAATATAGGCAGAAAGAGACAAATGATATACAAAAAAATCAGAATTTTCCTTTACAACAGAATCTAAACTAGAATCAGTATTTTCCCACAATAATACACATTTATTCCTTCATATTATCCCTTTACAATGGATTTGAAGATCCATGAGGAAAGGAAATCAAAACTAAAAATCAATAATGGATACTTTTTAGTGTAAAAAGACTGATACTCATATACCAGGATTCTATCTCCAGGAAAGAATAAGAAATGCTAATGATTATGGAACATAATATTGCAAAAATGTTTATAGAATGTACTATGGCATAGAAATGAAGGCATAGAGCAAGAGAAGTGCTTAAAGGCAAGTGCATAAGGGCAAGAGAAGTGCCATTAAAATGCCCATGTCACACAATTTCATATTCTATATAATTATGTATTCTATGTATTCTATATAATAGTGTATTAATAAGACTATATGACTAGAAGACTATGCACCAAAATTTTACACTAGCTGATAAGAGTTGAGTAGTTTTCAATGTATGGCTTATTTTACTAATTTTTTTTTTTTGCAGTAACTATGTCATATTTACTAATAAAATTAGAAAATAACATTGATTATTAATGGATAAGGAAATATTTATAATAATATCATAAAATTGTATGAATACATAAACTACAATATACTGGTGGGAAAAAACACTTGAGAAACCCACCAAAATTCCAGTAGTAGTTGCTTATAAGTCTGTGTTTTGCAAACTATAATGTGCACATGAATCACCTGGGGATCTTATTTAAAAACAGATTTACAATCTTGCTGCTTTGGGATGTAGACTGATATGCATGCCCAACAATTTCCCAGGAGATGCTGATGCTGCTATTCTGAGCACCACACTGCAGGAAGCAAGGACCTATATGCTTAAGGATAATATGCCTGTTTCTTTATGCTTTTCTGTGTTATAAAACTTTTCAGTAATAAATAAATAATATTTGTTATACTTTACATACTAAATTTATATTTAAGTTCTACATTTATTCATAATAAATAAATGGTTACATAATGAAATTTAATCCAGGATATTTGTGATCCATTTTCTTTGCCTTCCTCTAGAATCTTTAGTGCAGACCAATAGTAGTTCTGTCCTAACAAACCATCATCTTCCAAAACCTTCTATTATGATCTGACAAACACAAGTAGCTGGATGACTGAGAAAATCATATAAACTTTGGAGATTGTGGAAGGAGTTGGTAAAGCAGTCTTTGGTAAACCACATGGGATTTTTTTAATCTTAAAAATCATATGCTCCAGGGGGCACGTGGGTGGCTCAGTGGGTTAAAGCCTCTGCCTTAGGCTCATGTCATGGTCTTGGATCCTGGGTGGAGCCCTGCATCTGGCTCTCTGTGCATCAGGGAGCCTGCTTCCTCCTCTCTCTCTGCCTGCCTCTCTGCCTACTTGTGATCTCTGTCTGTCAAATAAATAAAATCTTTAAAAAAAAAAATCATACGCTCCAAATCTTTGGATTCATCTATTTTGAAATCAAATATATTTGTGTGTTTAGGTCATCAGTTGTTTTCAGGGAAATAATGCCTCAATTATGATTAAAAAAACTTGCTGAATAATTGGTTTATAACTATGGCAACATGAGTCAGCTGGGTATTTGGCTAAAGTCCACTCAGCGGGAGGAGATTAACCTATAATTTTAAAATATAGTATTCTAATTAGTTGATTTTAATTAGTTGTAATTAGTTGATTTTAATTAGTTGTAATTAGTTGATTTGATTTTTTCTATTGTTTTTTTGTTGACAGGAGCCATTAGGTCCCAATCTGATGTTTTTAAACCCATGGCATGGAATAGAAAGGTTTGATTCTTTAAATTAAACGTTTTTACAACTCTGAGTTTTCCAGAGAAGGCAAAATGAAGTGACAATTTTTGAGGGGTTAGTGAGAGTAGAAAAGCAGTTGCATGGGTCGGTGACATGAACTAGAATGAGGGAGTCCTACCAAGTTAAAATTTCAAATGCCTATCAGTTCTCATACCCTGAATCACCAACCAGCCCTAATACTGCTGGGGATATAGTATCAATAGTACATACACAAAGTGTAGACACCAGTGTCTTCCACTTTCTTTTACAAATGTCAGATTTTGGAAACCACTTGTAGGTTTTTCTTTATCAGCAACGAATACTATATGGTATTCTTGAAGTCTAATCTCATGAATGGGGACAAATTCTTTTTTTAAGATTTTATTTGCTGATTGATGAGAGACAGAGAGAGAGGCAGAGGGAGAAGCAGGCTCCCTGTGGAGGCCTGATGCGGGACTGCATCCCAGATATGTTTTACCTGTTTATAACTTTTATATGGTTAGAACTTGAGATTTTAAAGCAAAGTCCTATTAAGGCCTAATTCATGTTGTAGAAATAAATCTCTGCTTCTCTTTTTTTTACTGCTGTAGGAGTCATAGATATAACTGATTTCATGTTTCTCATCTTCCATGTCTTGAGAATTCGGGAGAAATATTCTAATAAGGTAACTCCATTACATTTAATATTTAGGGTTGAGCATAATAGTTAAATTAATATTTGAAATACTAGAAAACTGCCTTTCTATCATTAATGAAGTTTCAACTTTCATTGAATTATACTAAAACAACATAGATAAAAAATTTAATAAACATTTCTAAAAACAGTGCAGTATATAAATACATCAATAACAGTCTAGATTGGAGGGGTGCCTGTGTGTCTCAGTTGGTTAAGTGCCTGCCTTTGGCTCAGGTTGTAATCCTGGTGGTCCTGGGATCGAATCCCACATTGGGCTTCTCTCTCTCTCTCGGCCTATCCCTCGGCTTGTGCTTTCTCTCTCAAATAAATAAATACAATATTAAAAAAAGAAACAATTTAGGTTAGAGAAATTTTTGGTTTTGGAGTATTCTGATCACAAGAAAATCAAAGCTCAAGTTATTGAATTATTTTGTAGATTCTGAAGTTCACAGTGGGATTGGATATGTCATTTTTATGTCATTTGTTAAGATTGGGATGGTTTATGTAGTTGGTCTTGAAGGTATAGATCTCCTCAAGATTTTTTGTGAAAAATTCTTTATACACCTATATTTACCGATGAATACTATTCTTATGGTTAAGTGTGACTTCTAGAGTAAAGAAGGAGAATAAGATATTAGGCATGCAAAGAAAGTAATCCCTAAGCTCTGGATTGTATTAAAGCTACTAGATTCTGGGGCGCCTGGGTGGCTTAGTTAAGCGTCTGCCTTCAGCTCACGTCATGATTCCAGGGTCTTGGGATGGAGCCCCACATCAGGCTCCCCGCTTAGCGGGAAGTCTGCTTTTCCCACTTCCACTCCTCCTGCTAGTGTTCACTCTCTCACAGTCTCTCTCTGTCAAATAAATAAAAATCTTAAAAAACAACAACAAAACTAGTAGATTCTGAAGAAATATAATCATTACATATTAAAAACATTCTTTAAAAATTTTATTTTTATTAATATTTTAAAAGATATAGTTGTATAATTTTTTAAAAACAGTAAAATGAATAAATGAAAAATAAAATTTTAGTGATAATGAATAGTATTATTTTAATTTACTCTTTTACATGGTAGAAAGATTGAATATCTTTAATATGTAGTTTGGTCATTTGCATATTATCTTTAAAATATTCTAGGAGTGGCTGGGTGGCTCAGGCAGTTAAGGTTAAGCCTCTGCCTTTAGCTCAGGTCATGATCTCAGAGTCTTGGGATGGAGCCCTGCATCAGGCTCCTTGCTCAGCGGGTGGTCTCCTTCTCCCTCTTCCTTTTCCTGCTGTTCCCCCTGCTTATGCTCTCTCTTTCTCTGTCAAATAAAAATAAATAAATAGATAGATAAATAGATAAAAATAATATTCTGTATAGAGTGATATCATTGAAAATGGCAGGGTAAGTACTTCTGAAAAATTGTCCCTTTATAAAATCAACTCAAAAACTCAGTGCAGGGGTGCCTAGGTGGCTCAGTAGATGAAAGAGTTTGCCTTTGGCTCAGGTCATGATCTCAGGGTCCTGGGATCAAGCCCTTGTCAAGTGCCCTGCTCAGTGCGAAGTCTACTTGTCCCTCTGCCCACTCCCCCCAACCTTGAGTCTTTCTCAAATGAATTTCTCAAATGAACCTTGAGTCATTTCTCAAATGAATAAATAAAATTAAATTAAAAAAAAACTCAATTCAAAAATTAGTCAAAACAATATTTTTTCAAAGCAATGTTTTTAAGACTCTTGAAATTAACCAAAGCCTTGCAACAACTCATGGAGCATTTATTCAAGAAAAAAATAGCAAACTGTTAATAACTACAGTGAATTTTATAATATTTTATCTCACCCTAGTCTTATCCCCCATTCTCAAGCTCAGCAGTAGTCTTGATAAAAATAAAACAGCATGGGTTCCAGGAACTGGAGGGAACAGAAAAGAACACTAGTTATTTCAGAGCCTCATTCGCTAGGAATTGTTATCTGATCTGTCTGGTGGTTATCTAGGAGTCTCTACTCCAAAAGATTGTCTTTATATAACCTCATCCCAACTTGCCAAGACTAAAAGGTTTTCCCAAGGGGTGTGTCCAAAAACTTTTACAGGCAATTATTTTAAACTTTGCATCTGCCTAGCGTATCCTTGGGACAATGCAGAGAATAACCAAAAAGCTTTGAAAAACTATTACATATTCCTGGAAATCTAGAAACCATCCATATGTATAGGACTGTGAACATGCTCAGGAAAGATTTAAGAAAACCCTAAGGTCACAATGCCCACTGACTCTGAGGCTTTGCACAACCAGGAAATGAAGGCTGACCCAGAGTTGTGAACCAGCTGGCTGAGTATTAAAGGCAAACCTCAACAAGCACACAGAGACCATTGGCAAAGACTGGGAAGTTTGTTGGTTGTAGGTATTTAAGAAAATCTGCCTACTGACTAGCCAACAACACATTCAGAACACATTCAACAACACATTCAAAAACAATAGTGGTCACCTCTAACAAAACAAAAATAGACTTTACAGAATTAATGCAGAAAGGTCACTAAATAAACAACAACTTCAACAAGCAGTAACAACAACAAACTGTTATATCAAAAAGATATAGCAGCTATAAATCCATGTTCCGCTAGCCATAGAGCCCTCAAAATGCCCAAGGCAAAAACTAACAAATTGAGGTGAAAAATGAACAATAATGGTTGGAGTCTTCACTAGACCATTCTCAACAATTAAGAGAACATCTAGATAGGAGATCAACAAGAAAGTAGAAAACTATAAACCAAATGGATGTAAAATGCACATATAGAACACCTTGCCCAACAACAGCAGAATACATATTCTTGACATGGACATTCCAAGATAAATAATACAGTACACCAAAAACACAACTCTCAAAGTTGTTCAGTCTCAAAGACTGAAACCATACAAAGTACATTCTGGTACCACAAAGGAATAAAATCAGAAATAAACAATAAAGAAATTTGGGAAAGTCACAATTATCTGAAAATGAATGTTTTGTTGTTGATTGAATGATCAAAAAAGAAAGTGCAAGTAAAATTGGAAAATACTGGGGTGCCTGGGTGGCTCAGTGAGTTAAAGCCTCTGCCTTTGGCTCATGTTATGATCCCAGAGTTCTGGGATCCAGCCCCACATCAGGCTCTCTGCTCAGCAGGGAGCCTGCTTTCCTCCTCTCTCTCTCTCTGCCTGGTTCTCTGCCTACTTGGGAGCGCTGTCTGTCAAATAAATAAATAAAATCTTTTTTAAAAAATTGGAAAATACTTTGAAATGAATGAAAATGAAAAAAATAAAAATTACATAGCAAAGGCAGTGTTCAGAAGGAAATGTAGAGTTATAAATTCCTACATTAAAAAAGATCTCAAATCAATAACCTAATTTTCCCTAATTTTAAGAAATTAGAGAAACGACAGTAAGTAAAACTCAAAGTAAATAGTAGAAAATAACCAATAAAGATTAGAGCAAAACAAAACAAAACAAATGATAATAGAATAATATTATATTTCTAATAATAGATAATAGTGAAATCAACAAAACTAATAGTTGGTTCTTTAAGAAGATCAACCAAATTCACAAATCTTTAGCTAGATTGACAAAAAAGGAGAGAGAGAGAAGACTCAAATTATGAAAATTGGGCAAGGAATAGAAGATAAAATTACCATGCTTAGAGAAATAAAACTGATTACAAAGAATATGTGAATACTTAAACATCAACAACTTAGGCAACCTAGTAAAACAGAGAAATCTCTTTAAAGTTACAAAGTACCAAAACACTCCCATGAAGTAATAGAAAATCTGAGTAGACTTATAACAAGTAAAGAGATTGAATTTGAAATCAGACTTCCCAAAATGAAAAGCCCAGAACAAGATGGTTTCACCAATGAGTTCTACCAAATGTTTAAAGAAGAATTAATACCAATACTTCTCAAACTCTTCTAAAAAATCAAGGAAGGAATACTTTCTAACTCATTCTATGAGGCTGGTATTACCAAAGCCAAAGACATAAACACACAAACAAAAAACAACTCACCAATATCTCTTAGATGCAAAAGTCACCAACAAAATATGAGCAAACCAAATCCAGCAATATCTAAAAAAAGTTATATAGTATGATCAAGTGTGATTTATCCAAGATTGTGAGGTTTATTCAACAAATTAAAATTTAATCAATGTAATATACCATGTCAATAGCCTAAAGGACAAAAATCATGATCATTATAATAGATGTGGGAAAACTGACAAAATCCAATACCCTCTCTACTCAAGTTTTATTCATGAACATCCAACAACCTGATAAAATACTTATACAAAAAAAAAAAACCCAAAAAACAAAAAACAACTCACAGCTAGTATAATACTTAATGGTGAAATACTGGATGCTTTTCCCCTGAGATCAGGAAAAAATAAGGATGTCTGTTTTCCTCTTTGTAATTTGTACTGGAGGTTCTCATCAAGGAAATCAGGAAAGAAAATAAAATAAAAGGGATACAATTTGAAGTGGAAGAAATAAAACTATCTCTATTTGCAGATAACATAATCTTATATATAGAAACCCCCAAAGAATACACACACACACACACACACACACACACACACACACACACCTCTAAGGTAAAATAAAGAGTGAATTCAGCAAGTTTGTGGAATATAAGATCAAGATCCCAAAATCAGTTGTTTTTCTATACATCAGCAATGAACAGTCTTCTAATTCATAGACTTTTTTTTTCCTATAGTATTTCATCTGATCTTTAAGAGATGCTTTAAAACTTAATTAGTTGTATCAGGTGGTATCTGGGTGGCTCAGTTGGTTAAGTGCCTGACTCTTGATTTCAGCTCAGGTCTTGATCTCAGGGTTAGGAGATCGAACCCCATGTTGGGTGTCTGCCCTGAGTGTGGAGTCTGCTTAAAATTCTCTCTCTCCCTCTGCCCGCCCCACACATCCTCCCTGCCTTGCCCCAACCCACCACTAGTGCTCTCTCGAGCACGCTCTCTCTCTTAAAAAAAAAAAAAAAAGAAAAAGAAAAGAAAAAAAGAGTCAAAACAAAACAAAAAGAAACAAAAACAATTTAGTTGTATGAGTACATAACTCCTCTCGCCACCTCCCCCTCACCCCTTATTGAAGCCCTTCTTTTTTTGTTGGTGCCAGTGATCCTAATCAGAAGTTGTTGGCTTATTATCAAGGGGTACTTTTTGCTAACCGAGTATCTTTTTCTTTACTCACTAAACAGTGAAGCCTTCAGTTCTTCCCACCTTCCATCCTTTCTTACCTGCATTTTATCTTTTAGAAGTTCCTCTCATTTTCAGGAATTTTTTTTTTTTAAGCTTTGTGAGAGAGATTCTCTATTATTTTCTTCCTCCTATCTTATTAATAAGAATTAGGGAAAAATGGTGTTAAATTCAGATCATCTCCTGACAGACATTCACTTTGCTTATTTCTCAGCATTGTGTTGCTATAATAGGCAGTGAAAAACGCCCAGAATGGGAATGTCTCCCGTCCTATTAATACCAAATTGCAATTATAAAGGAATCGTATATTTGATCCATGTAATCCAGAATGTATCAAAACTTATAATAAAATGATTAAAAAAAAAGACAACCCAAATGAAAAGTGGGCAAAGGAATCAAATAGACTTCCAAAGAAGACTTACACATGACCAAAAAACACGTGAAAAGATGCTTCAACGTCATTATTAGAGAAATGCAAATTAAAACCACCAAAGAACATGACTTCACACCCGCTATAATGGCTATAATAAAAAACGGGAAATTTTAGGTGTTGACTATGTGGTGATGTGGGGAAATTGGAAATCTCATGCATTGCTGGTGGGAATGCACAATGCCACAGCCACTGTGAGAAATGTTTTGGCAGCTCCTCAAAATGCTGAACATAGTTATAAGATTACCCAGCAATTTCAGCAATCCACCCACTATCACTCAATATATTGCCTTTTAGTAAACTTGGAATTTGGCACTCTTGTCAGGAGAACGCAGGCAAGGCTCAAAGGTTTGTGATTAAATCAGATCATGGGCTAGAATTCAGCCTCCACTCACCCTGTGAGCCAGACATTTATAATGGACAGAATATAAACACACAGTGTTATGAGTCATCCTTGTTTGAGTAAATTCTTAGTAATTCCTCAATTTGCAACCTATATATCACATCTTCTTTAATTATTTTTTTATGAAATGCCAGTCTTCAGTGGTTTCATGTTTTAATATTTTGTACATTCCTTTTCTATTTACTTATGTATTTGTCTGCATATCAAGTGCCTGCATGACAAGGAAAGCCTTCCAATTTTTTTCATGTTAGTATTTGATCACAGTGGATGCTCCAATAAAGGGTAACTGCCAAGCTTTCATATTAAGCTCCTTATTCCCGTCCATTAATATACTTCCTTAGTGACTCTTGTCACAGCTTGAACTTTACTATGAATCATGTGAGAGAATTTGAACTCCAGAGCATGAATCTATGGCGATAGGTGGCTGTCCCCACAAAGATGATGCCCATTAGTCTCCTGTTTTTAAGGTGTTTACTACATGCCAGTGCTGTTCTGAGCCCTTGCCTTGTTTTATTCATTTAATACAATAGACCTGGCAGGTCCAGTACTCCACTATTAACCCGCTTTTATAGATGGAGGAACTGAGACATAAAAATTTAAGTAACATATTGAAGGTTACAAAATAGTAATTGATAGAGTCAGGGTTTGAAAAAAGCAATTTAACTCAGCATCTGAGCTCTTAACCAGGGTGCCCTTCTGCCTTTCACTAATGCATGTTTTTACTCTTTGCATTGTGGAATCCAAGAGAGAAAGCTTCACAACACCCTTTTTCTCTGGCTTTGAAAAGCTTTATCCTCTTATACCACCTGTGATTTACTTTGTGGAGATTGTCAGACTGTATAGGAAGGATCTATTAGATCTCATTTCACATGAATAAACATTTATTAAGCACTATCTATGTGCCTGGAGCTATAGTTATTATCTAATACTTGTGCTTTAATTTATATGAATTACATAAGACTGGCATCATTTTTCTTTTTACTAATATAAAATAGAGGCTCAGGGTTTACGTCAACCATGCAAATGGTTGATAGGTGAGTTGGGAATAAATTCCATTCTGTTATCAAATGGAAAGAGAATCAGATTAACAGAGGCTCTTGGCTTTGGACCATAAATTCACTGAGCTTTAGCCAAATGTTTGGTTCCTGTGTTACCTCCCCCTCCCCACCCCCACCTTCTAGCTACTGAGTCTGCTTCTCCTGAATCAAAGCCTCAGGCGAATCCCAGTATTATATGCAGTTTCATTTCACGTAATCCAGAATATTATTCTGTCAAACTATGTTGTTACAAAATGTGATTTAGTAGCATATAGTAGTGTTTATTCACTCATTCAAAAAACATTCAAAAAACTATGGGAAAGATGAGATTCTGAAGATTGTAAAAATCAATAATGATAAAAAAAGATCAACAAAAATCAGCACATGCATTAATTTTACATTGTATTTTAAATATAATTTTTGTAATTAATCTCCATTTTTATCATGTGAATTCTCTGGGTACAAGGACTGTGGCTTATCTCTGTGACTTCTGGTTCCATTACTGGGAATTAACATAAAGATAGAAGGAATTTTATGGCTCCAATTCCAGCAGCTCTGTGTAGAAAAGCAGTTCTGCTGCCTAGTTAGGAGTATGTAAATAATAGCTAAATTCCCTGTTAAATAGGAGTAGTAACACTTGAAAGAATTTTGATGAGAATTAAAAGAAATAGTGCTTATAAATTGCTCACTGTAATACTGGTCACGGAGTTTTTCAACAAAATGTTAATATTATGGGTGGGGGGGGCATCTGTGTGCCTCAGTTGGTTAAGCATCCACCTCTTGACTTTGGCTCAGGTCATGATCTCAGGGTCGTGGCATCGAACCCCACTGTGGGGCTCTGTGCTCAGTGTGGAGTCTGCTTGAGATTCTCTCTCTCCTCCTTCTACCCCTCCCCCCATGTGCTCTCTTGCTGTCTCTCAAATAAATCTTCAAAAAATATGAATATTATGAATTGTTATTGTAGGGATTAATATGTGTTGAATAAATCACAGTAAAGTACAACGAGTGTCATAACATCAATCAACATGAATTATAAAGTTTTATCAGATCATAGACTATCTTGGGACTATTGGTGGTTGAATAGCTTCAGAGTGTGGGTGACATCTTAGGTAGGTTCTCCAAGAATGGGTTAAATCTGCCAAAATGAAAAGGCAGTGGGAAGTTCCAAGAAAGTATACCCCAGATAGAATATTTAAAAGTTTCCTCTATGATAATTTTTTCCCCCCAAAGGGTTAGATAATTTTATGGGCATATACGCCTTAGAGTATTATGAAGAAAAGGCATCAAGCAAATCTAAGATGCCATTCATCTTGTGGGAGAAATGTGCTGAACAATACACTTCTGGCTGGAGTGACCAAGCGTAACTTTGTTTGAAGATAAGATGGTCCCTCTCTGAAGTATGCACAAACTGTGG
>PISX010027890.1:0-22346 GCA_004024625.1 Mellivora capensis
CAGATGCTGGCGAGGATGTGGAGAAAGGGGAACCCTCCTACACTGTTGGTGGGAATGCAAGCTGGTGCAACCGCTCTGGAAAACAGCGTGGAGGTTCCTCAAAAAGTTGAAAATAGAACTACCCTATGACCCAGCAATTGCACTACTGGGTATTTACCCTAAAGATACAAACGTAGTGATCCAAAGGGGCACATGCACCCGAATGTTTATAGCAGCAATGTCTACAATAGCCAAGCTATGGAAAGAACCTAGATGTCCATTGACGGGTGAATGGATAAAGAAGATGTGGTATATATACACAATGGAATACTATACAGCCATCAAAATAAATGAAATCTTGCCATTTGCAGCGACGTGGATGGAACTAGAGGGTATCATGCTTAGTGAAATAAGTCAATCAGAGAAAGACAACTATCATATGATATCCCTGATATGAGGAAGTGGAGATGCAACATGGGGGGTTAGGGGGGTAGGAAAAGAAGAAAAGAAACAAGATGGGACTGGGAGGGAGACAAACCATAAGTAACTCTTAATCTCACAAAACAAACTGAGGGTTCCTGGGGGGAGGGGGTCGGGAAAGGGGGGTGGGTTAATGGACATTGGGGAGGGTATGTGCTATGGTTAGTGCTGTGAAGTGTGTAAACCTGGCGATTCACAGACATGTACCCCTGGGGATAAAAATACTTTATATGTTTATAAAAAATAAAAAAAATTATAAAATAAAAAAATGAAATAGATATAAATGTGACAAAATATGTGCAAGATCTATATCCTAAAAAGTACAAAATGCAATGAAAAAGATTTCAAAAAGACCAAAATTAACAGAATGGCATACTCACAGGTTGAAAGAATTACTTAAAATGTCAATCTCCCTAAATTTATTTATAGATTTAATCTCAGCAAGATTCTTTGTACATATACACAGGTTGATGCTGAAGTGTATATGCAAAGGTTAATGAACTAGAATAGCCAAAATAATTTTGAAAAAGAAGAACAAATTTCAAGGACTCGTATTACCTGATTTTAAACCATATAACGAAACTCCAATGATCAATACAGTATAGTATTAGCAAAAGAATAAACACACACATCAGTGGAATGGAATAAAAATCCAGAAATAGGTTTCATGAATATGGCCAACTGAATTTTGACAAACACGCAAAAGCAGTTCAGTGGAGAAGAGACAGATTTTTTCCATAAAAGATTCTGGATCTATTTAGCATCATGTGCAAAAAAAAAAAAAAAGAAAGGAAAGGAAAAAAAAGAGCCTTAATTTTCACCTTACACCATATTACAAAATTAATTTAAATAAGTTTATAGGCCTAAAAATAAACATAAAATATAAAACTATAAAACTTTTAGGAGAAAAGTTTTCATGACCTTAGGTTAGTCAAAGAATTCTTAGATATAATACTAAAAAGAAACTTTTCTTTCCATAAAAGAAAAAAACTTGATAAATGAAATCTAATCAAAATTTAAAACTTTTGCTCTGCAAAGGCTACCATTAAAAGAATGAAAAGACAAACCAGAGACTGGGAGAAAGCATTTGCAAGTCACATATGAAAAGACTTATATCCAGAATACATAAAGAACTCTCAGCAAAGAGAAAATAATAACAAAATGAGCAGAACATTTGAACATATGATTTATAAAGAAGATACATGGATAGGAAATGAACCATGAACAACTGCTCAATATCCTTAACTATTAGGGAAATGATAATTAAAACTACAATGACATATCACTGCACCCTTATTAGAATGGCAAAAAGTAAACAAATTTAAAAATGTGAATAATACCAAGGGTTGGTAAGTTTGAAAAGCAACTGGACCTCTCATACATACATTGTTGGTGGGAATGCAGAATGGTACAGCCACTCTGGAAAATAGTTCGGCAGTTTGTTATAATAAGCTATCGGTGTACGTGACAATTTGGATGAATTTCAAGGGCATAATGGTAGTGAAAGGAGTCATTTCAAAAAGTACTCACAGGGGGCAGCTGGGTGGCTCAGTCAGTTAAGTGTGCAACTCTTGGTTTCGACTCAGGTCATGATTTCATGGGTCGTGGCATGGAGAGCCTTGCGTCAGGCTCTGCACTCTGCAAGGAGTCTGCTTGAAGATGCTCTTCCTCTGCTCCTCCCCTGATCCAATAAATAAATAAATCTTTTGGAAAAAGAGTATCCACTGTGTGATTCCATTTATATGACATTCTGGCAAATGCAAAACTAATTGATGGGAACAGGTAACTGGTTGCCATGCATTAAGGGCAAATGGAAGATTTGACTACAGATGGGCAACACAAGCGATTTCTTTGGAGTGTTGAAATTGTTCTGTTCCCTGTTTATGATGGTGGCTATAGGAATCTATGCATATGTAAAAATTCCCAGAACTGTTCACAAAGAACAGCTAATTTTATCATGTATGAATTAAAGCATTAAAAATTTGTGTTTCAAGTTGTATATATCTGTTATAACATATATATTTAATATAGACATACACATACACACATAGGAGTCTCCAATCTCTAAAAGTCATTATGTAATATGAAACTTTTACCAATGGCCTAGAAATCTTTTAAATGAGGAGAAAAGAAAAAAATCATTTTAGAATGCTTAATTATACATAATTTATTGATGAATAGAGACTGTAGGTTTTACACAATGTTTTGTGGGCATTGGATTCTTAAAATTACAGTTGTCACATTTCTTGGGTATAATTAGATGGGGAATAGCATTTTACATTGTTTAAAAAGAGGGAGTGGGGGAGAAATGTCAAAGATTTTCTGTCTGGCTTAAATGATAGGTCAAACTGCACAGAAATCTCTCTGGTTTTGGAAACTGGCATTTGGGCCTAGATTGTCCAATTATCTGAGCCATCAGCCTCAAGTCTGAGCTGTCCACAATGATGCTTTCTAGGCCCAAGGCCAAGGCTGCTAGGCCAAAGAGCCTTCACTGACGTCAGGAAGCCAAAACTGGAGAGGAAGGGAGGGAGGGACCCTCCAGTAATCTGCATCTGCCTTGGAGGAGATATTTGACTGGTAGTGTTCAGGATAAGAAATTTTACCTTTTCCAAATAGCTCATTATGATACGGCGTGTGGGAGCTTACTTAAGAATCCCAGTGCATACTTTAGAAGGAGCCCAAGATTATGGAGCTGGAAGACTTCTGTCTTATCCTCTTTCTTCCTTTTTTTTTTTAAGATTTTATTTATTTATTTGACAGACAGAGATCACAAGCAGACAAAGAGGCAGGCGGAGAGAGAGGAAGGGAAGCAGGCTCCCTGCTGAGCAGAGAGCCCGATGCGGGGCTCGATCCCAGGACCCTGGGATCATGACCCGAGCCAAAGGCAGAGGCTTTAACCCACTGAGCCACCCAGGCGCCCCTGTCTTATCCTCTTTCTAACAGAATATCTGCTCCCCAGCAAAGCCCACAGTGAAATCCCTCCCAAACTGGGGAGCCCTAAAGTAAAAGGCCTCCATCCCTGCTAGCTCCTCAGAGGTAAATCCAGTTGTATCTAGGGATGGTGTTCAACCCGAGACTCTAGTTTTTCAGGAAGGCTCCCATATTCTTTATGAGTGGATATGAATCTTATTTTTATAAAGCCGTCACCAACTAGTTGGAGATGACTTGCCAATGGTTTGTTTTGTCACTATTTGCTGGGTGATTTATAAACTAAACACAGTGCCAACTTCTTTTAGCAGCCCACATGGATTGATATGAAGGGCTCTAGAAATCACCTAGTCTCTGAAATATTCTCTTCATTGGCCTCCAAAGGTGCCCCAAATGCCTATAATATTTACCCTTTGGACCAAGTTATTAACATGCAAATGTAAACTGGGATGGAGTAATCCCTTAGGGCATCATCACGTAAGTGATTGGCTATTCCATCAAGAAAAGAGCCCTGGGGAGATAGGACTGAGAAGTTTTGACATCAGAGAAGGCATTTACAATATAGGACTTTAGGGTGGTTCTAAGTGAGGAGGTTACATCAATGTACTGGGGGCCTGAGAGAAGGGGCAAGTAAGGGCACAAAGGAGCAGGTGAAGACACACCCCACATCTCACCATGTTCATCATTCCTTTCCCAAGACGACCCTCTTCTCCCAGAGCACCTGTCAGGTGCCTGAATGTGTACCTTTCCTTGAGTTTCTTGCACTGAGTTAAGAAAACTGGTATGATTCCTATATCCTGGCAGCTAGCACATCACCCAGACCACACTGCCAGATCAGAATATTAGAAACAGACATCAATTAATAAACTGAGGGTTTCCATTTTTATATTAATGAAAAGCAAATGGTCAATGTGTTTGGTGGAGGAATGTGGGAGGAAGGAATTGTGGTAGGAAATCAACACCCCCTATCTAAATATTGGGGGAATTTCTTAGTGGGAATATACAGCAGAAATGTTTTAAGAACTGGGAAGCGAAGTATTTTAGTGAGCTGGCAGAGAGGGGGCATTCCAGCACAAACATGGCTTTGGAGGAAGAATGGGACAGGAATGGAATGTTAAAAGATAAAGGGCTTGAGTATTTAAGTGCCAGATGGCTATGAGAGATTCGTGGGGGTGGGGATGTGAAGGGGTAAAGGACAAAACTTGAAAATGATGCAGCCCAGTGTGGGACAGACTTTTGTCTTGTCCCCCTGATGTCCGCTAGATTTGGGGTGCCCATGTCAGATCTCCAGCTCCTTAAAGGTGATGGCCTCTTGGAAGGACCCCCTGGTAGACACAACTCATCTTGGGCCTGTCATTCCAGTCATTCTGGACTGAGAAGTGGACAAACTTAGCAACAGAGATTGGGGAAACTCTGCTGCTTCATGCCCAAGAATACTCAAAACTCATTTATGCCTGGTCAGCCCATCAACAGCATTGCTCCCACCTGTCCCCTCAACCCTGTGGGAACTTGACCTGGCCTCTCTTCCTCCCTTGGGCACATGACTTATTTTTTTCTTTCCAGCTTATCTTTGGGGAATCACTTTTTAAAAAGCATTTCATTACGGAAATTTTCAAATATACTGCAAAGCAGAAAGATGAGACAAATGTATCTACACATAGCAATCATCAGCTTCAACAAAGTATTATTAAGTCACAGATAAGCTTCTTAAATCTACATGCTGACACCCCCTTCACTCCCCCCTTACTGGATGACTTCAAAGCAAATCCCAGACATCATACCATTTTGTCAGCAAATAATGAAATATGAATACCCAGAAAGTTAAGACTCATTTTGAAAAAAAAATAATAAGCACAATATTATTACCACATATAATTTTTTAACAGAATGTCCTTAATGTCATCTAATATGTGGAATTTCTCCTGAGTGTGAGCACTGGAGCTGGGGAGACCAGAACTTTGGGTCAGGGTTCAGGCTCTGAGTCCCAGGATGGGGCCATCCTAGAAATCTGACAACCTTGCCAGAACCCACTGTTCTAACCTTCAAGCCCCTTGATTTGGTCCACTCTCCTTGCCTTCCAGCTGTTTTAAGTCTAGAATAGAAAAACTAACTGTGCTTAGTGAATGACCCTGGTCTCTTACTTACTAGCTACCTGGTCTTGGGCCCAGATTTAATGACAATTTCATTGTCAGAGAAATGGGATAATAGCACATCATAGGACAGTGGTGATCATTGAGGACAATGAGTTTTGGGGGTGCCTGGGTGGCTCAGGCAGGTAAGTGTCTGACTCTTGATTTCAGCTCAGGTCATGATCTCAGGGTCACGGGATTGAGCCCCCCACATGGGACTCTGCATGGATGGAACCTGCCTAAGATTATCTTTCTCCCTCTCCATTGCCCCTTGCCCCAACCCCTGACTTCTGAGGTCTCTCTCTTTAAAAAAAAGGGGGGGTTCTTCCTTTGGTTATTCTTCCAGGGTAGGTCTGCTAGTAACAAATTCTGTTTTTTCTTTATCTTAGACTGGATTTATTGTCTTTTCATTCCTGAAGGATATTTTTGCTGGATCTAGAATTCTAAGTTGACAGTTCTTTTCTTTCGGCACTTAAAAAATGTGCCACTTTTTTCTGGACTTGGTCCGTCCTTCCTTCCTTCCTTCCTTCCTTTCTTTTTTTTCCTTTTCAGGAAGCATTTTATTGTTGCTCCAGGTTTAGGAATTTTCACTGACAGAAAATCAACACTTTCAGAAAAGCTCCTGTATGGCCCTGCTCAGCTTCTGAATCTAGGTTTTCTCAGACACATCAGCATATTTCTCTCCAATACAGACAATTATTCCACCCATGATGGACAGATAAGTGTTGACTTCCAATTTAAACAGTTAGCCTTTCCTTAGGAAGCTTTTCGGAACTGTTTTTAAGTCAGTAAAAGTGGTTTCATCTAAAGGAGATGCAGTGGTCACTGTGCACATTACTTCTCCTTGGTGGACACTTATCATGGTCGAAAAGGCAGATGTGACTCCAGGGGTATTGTCCAAGTGACCATTCTCAGCAAGCAAACTGATCAGGTTGGATGTGAGAGGAGAGAACCTCTCTTTTGAGCTCAAGTCATTTAGGCTTTTCACTTTCGCAGAATGCTTTACATAGGGACTCATCATGGAAGCAGTCATTTTGGGTTCCTTCAAGATTTGTGCTACTCTCAAGAATTTTTTCTACTTGTTACAGTTTATTCTGTTTAGATGTAGCAGAATAAAGAGCAGTAGCACAGTGACCTTCGATACCATATACCTGAACATGTCGCCTCATGAGCTTGGAAAATGGTCTGACCACAGATGTACTAAAGTACTGAACCGGCTGAGACAGCCCAGACACTGCTGGGGCAGCCATCTTCTCTGGGTCTGGATCTGGTAATTTCTAATAATAAAGGCACTGTCATTCAAATTTTCTTCCCCTATAGGTAATATATCATTTCTCTCTGTGTGCTTTTCCCACATTCTTAGTTTTCAAAAGTTTGATTATGATATGTCTGGGCATGGATTTTTTTTTATTTACCCCATTTGGGGTTCACTAAACTTCTTGAATCTAGGTTTATGCCTCTTTCCAGATTTGGGGAAATTTCAGGCATTATTTCTTTGAATATTTTCCAGCCCCATTCCTTTCCTCTTGGGACTCTGTTAACATGAATGTTAGTTCTTGAGGCTCTGTTCATTTGTGTGGTTTTTTTTTCCAGTCTATTTTCTGTCTTTTTTTCAAAAGTGGGTAATTTCTATTTATCTGTCTTCAAGTTCACATATTCTTCCCTCCATTACCTTTTTTCTATCAACTATACCCAGAATTTTAAAACTTTATTTATATTTTTCAGTTCTGCAGTTTCCACCTCATTCTTTTTATATGTTCTCTTTCTTTCTTGAGATGCTCCATTTTTAAATTTGTTTCAAGAGAGCTCCCAATTACTGAGTAGAGCGTTTTTGTTATGGCTGCTTTAAAATCCTTGTCAGAAAATTGCAACATCGGAATCATCTTGGTGTTAGCATCTGTTGATTGTTTTTTCTCAAGTTGGGATTTTTCCTGGTTCTTGGTATAACAAATGATTTTAAAAATCATAGCCTGGGCATTTGGGAATTATGAGACTCTGGATTCTATTAAAAATCCTCCATTTTATCAGGCAGTCACCTGTTTAGACTTAGCACACAGGTCCAATCTGCTTCATTTGTGTTACCTTGAGGCTAATCTGAAAACCTAGGTGATATTCCCTGCTGTAGCACTTATATGTGGGTCACTTGGGGTCATTTCATATACAGGTTTAAAAAGTTCCTTCCTAAACTCCCTCTACTCTAAAATCCTCTGGTTGGGAAAGGAGGAATATGATCTGCCATTTCTGAGTGTAGATGGAAGTCCACCTCCCTGCTTGGCCTCTTGAACACCACCCTGGCTCAGGAATCAAAGGGTGGGTATTAGGGAGGGCACGCATTGCATGGAGCACTGGGTGTGTTGTAAAACTATGGATTCTGTTACGCTGAAAAGAAATGAAATTAAAAAAAAAAAGGGGGGGCTTCCTGCTACCACTGGGCAGGGAGTGGAAGCCAAGGCTCACCTCTCAGCCTCCACTGGTACCTGGGCTGGAAGAAGCTGGAATTGGGTGGACATTAATAAAAAGGGCTAGGCAGCACTTCTCCTTCCTTGTTCTTTGGCTAGAGAGACCAGGCTTTTCTTTTCTTTTTTTTTTTAAGATTTTATTTATTTACTTGGCAAACAGAGATCACAAGTAGGCAGAGAGGCAGGCAGAGAGAGAAGGGGGGGATGCAGGCTCCCTGCTGAGCAGAGAGGCTGATGTGGGGCTTGATCCCAGGACCCTGAGATCATGACCTGAGCTGAAGGCAGAGGCTTAACCCACTGAGCCACCCAGGTGCCCCCCCAGAGACCAAGCTTTTCTAGGGACTTCAAAAAATCTGGACCTATTGATGTTTCTCAGCTAAAAACTTCCCCAGAACCCAATCCAGAACATACAGGAGACAAAAAGGAAATCCAGGAATACACTATCTTAACATTCCTCAAGGCCCAAGATCCCTAGTCAGTCCGTTCTGTTTTTTCTACTATTCAGAGGCTTCCTGTGTTTGTTTGTTGTATTATAACCAGGGTTTTTAGTTGTCTGTATGAGAGGAATAGGAGAAATGAGGCTACTCTGTCTTGTCTGACTCATCACCTCCAGAATGCTCTCTGGTACCAGGCAGAGCTGACACCATTTAAGTGAGAGGAACCATACTCTGGTTTGTCTTTGCCTTGGATGTAGGCATTTTTCTCTGCCTTTTCCAGTGTCAGGGGACTGCTTCCCAACTTGGGATGACTCCTCTTCAAAGTTCAAGGCCACTAGGAATCTTCGAGCCATCATGGAATTTTGTGGATTCCACAATCATGGCTGAAAATGTCAGCCTGAAGAGGTATCCTGGCTTGCCTGTGTGTGCACAGCCTGCTCCTTGCTGTGTTGGGGAGGTAAGAGTCAAGGATCAACCATAGTATCCTCACTGCAGGGCTTCTGTGCCCTGAACTTCACAGCTGTGCCATGGAATTGTCCCCCCTTCAGTATCTGGAGACTGTAAAAGCCAACAATTAGGAAAAATCAGTCCCAGAGCTGCCATTTCAACCCTGTGATCAGTTGCTAACTTTAAACAAACTCCCCAAATCATTACAAATGCAGGTGCCTGCAGATTTTCTTTATCTCTACCTTTGTCCCATGGCAGAAAAATCACACTTAGAGGGAGAAGGATTTCTTTTGAAAAGGAAAGTGTCATTTGAGCCTCCAATAATCATATTTTCTCAGAGGAAACTGTTGCCAAACAGCAATCCTATTGCTATCGGCAATCTTTTATAATCTCAACATTTTTTGCGGGGGTGGGGGGCTGTTGAATCTAGAAGTTATTTCCTCAAACCTTCCACCTCAGATATCCAAAAATATCCCGGATTTAAATCCTGTAATTCATAGATCTCAGAAGCACTTGCCACCAGGCTAACCTATCAGGAAACAGCACGTTTTCACTGAGTCAATGTCTGCACACCCCGGCGACACTCTCCTTGGTGGATGGGATTCAAGAACGGGCTCCCTGGGTTTGCTTCCTCAGAAGCACACCTCTTTCATTTCTGGCCTTTATGGAAATTCATTTTCTTTTACTCTGTCTATTCCTCAGCAACTCCCCAAAGTAACTATTACCTGAGTACTAGTGATGACTCAGGAGGTCTCAGCTTGTGGCTAAATTTTATGGGATTGCACAGGATCTCATAGGTTCTACACTCTCTCTCTAGAAAAGTTACCATCAGGTAGAAGTAGAAAATGTGTTCTTCTTTGGAGCAGAATAAAATCAAGATTGGAATCCTTTCTAAAATTACCATTAAAGTCCAGGAAAACCTCAACCTCTAACCACCCCCTTGTCTCTCCTTCATCCCTGGAATTTTCCTTTTGCCTCTGAATGTAAAGGGGTGGTGGACCTTCAAAGAAAAAGTTCTTCATTTTGGTGGAAATGTTCTCATTGCTTCTTGATTCAACTCATTAGTTTGGCTCACCCTCTTACTCCGCTTTAGATAAAGATGAAATTCAAAAGAGATGAAGAAAAGGGATTAATAGTAAATCAAGTCAAATTGCTGATGGTTGAGAAACCGCCCTTCTCATTTTGAGAGCAAAAATGGTTCCCTAACTTTTCTTTGTGGGCATAGCCTCTCATAAGCAACTTGGAATTCCTTTTTATAATTAATATAAAACTGCAGGGTGTCCATCAACAGAAAAGTGAATTCCAGCACCAGGCTGTTGATATGGATAATTTGCCTTTGTAATGACATAGAGCATGTAATTTGATGGCCGTGAGTAAGCCTGGGCAGCCAGACCCTGGGAAATGTCCTGATTTTTGACTGTGGTCTTTGAGGATTGTCTCCTGGGCCATTGAGGCAAGACAAGGAACCCCTTAACAACCTGAGACCTTGATCAGAGAGGGACCTCTCTTCTGTCCCAGTCAGTACCACAGCAGAAGAAGCAAGCACAGAAGGTGGCTGGCAGAACCACACCCCCACCAGCAGACAGAACACTCAAGGGGAATGTGTGGACCCTTGGATGTGGACACCAGGGCCACGGGACCTCAGGCTAAGCTGGGAGCCAGGGCCCAACAACACCAAGGGTGAGAAGCTTCAGGCTGAAAGAGACTGTCCAGCTAGCAAGGTGCACACACACGTGCCAGCTCAAAGGGAGACCACTTGGAAAGAGCCTGAAATGTGGCAGGAATGAGTGAATAGCTCTGACAGCCAAATGAGAATAGTGATATACAAACCAGAGCTCCACATCATGGCTCAAAGCCACCCTAGATCTCTCAGAGTGATGAAAATTACCATGTGAACTGTGCAGAGCAGAAGCTGCCCCTGGAGCCAATGACAAGAAAAGCAGATTTTGCCTGGAACATCAGATAGTTCTGTAAAGGGCTTATTGGGGGATGGGGGGCTCAGCTCAGAGTTTGGGGACAAGTGAAAGCAATGAGGCATGAGCCCCAGTAAACATCTTCCCTGGTGCCCTCATCATAGACACTCTTGAGACAGGTGTCCCATCTGTCTACCCCAGTGCTGGACTGTTTAGCTAGGTTGCTTCCCCAGGCACTCAGAAGAGGCTTGGGCACATATCTGAGCACCTGAATGGCACCTGTACACCTTTCCTCTCACCTGTTCTGTTTATGTACCAGCCCTGCCTATATTCATTAATTTTCACCTCTTGGCCCTGCCTACTCCAACTTCCCTGGGGGTCCCCCATCTCCCTCTGACATGGGTCCACTTGGGCAGCCCACACCCTCTGTGTCCCATGATTGGCTTTAGGAGTGGCAGTAGAAATGGGCAGGGCCCACAGTTGAGCTCTAAATTTGGGAGTGCCACCAGAGGAGCACAGGAAAGGGGATGAGGAAATGTAGGACCTTCTGTTCCTTGGGCAACACAACTCCCCTGACAAGAACCCACAGGCCTCAGACTGGTTCTGACAGTTCCATCCACAGGGATCTGGTTTGAGGCCTGGGATGCTTTAGAATGGGATATCAAGGAGGGATGATGGATGTAGAGCCAGGAGAGCCCCAGAAGCAGGAAGAACACAATCTGGGTGCTGTCAACCTGGGGAGGATGGAGAAACCCTGAGCACTCTTAGGAACGATCAGCAGGAGTGAGTCAGGCCAGCAGTCAGGCTGGCCCAGAGCATGGAGGATGATGGTTGGTTGGTTCAATGAGAAGGGAATAATAGTGAGTAAGGGATGAAAGGACAGGAAACTGCCAATCTTCAGGTGTCTTGAAGGCCAGCACCTCCACCAGCCTCACAGGACATGGAGGCAAATGCCCTCAAGAAATTTGTCCATCCCTAGGTGGATTCCTTCCCAGGGGTGACGCTGATCCCAACAAGCCCAGGAAACTGGTATAAGTTCCAGTCTTAATACTTCATGGATATTCCTGAAGGATGATCTCCAATGATGTCAGCATTTTAAATGCTTCTCATTGACCCCCAGTCCTCAGGATGAAACTCCATACATGAACAGATCACAGACCTAGACTGGACTTGTTGAAATGTAGAGGATTTTATTCCACAATTTTTGGAAATCCATAAAGATTCCTTTACCTTCCTTCTGAAAGGCTCTTTTCTTTGCAGATTCTATATAAAGCAATTGGCTTCTGATGACCTTTCCTTCACTTTCTACTCTCCCCTCCTTCTTTCTCCCCCATCATGCTTCTCCCACTGACCCCTCCATTTTCACAGATTTCCCCAAATAAAGTCATCCAAAGATTATTCATCAGACAGAATTCCAGAAGTTTCTAAACTATCATTAAGTTGCATGCCTTCATTTTAAAGGAAGAAATTTGGGTATAAATCAAGAATACAGGGCAAATAAAAAATGCCTCTTGTCAGTGGAACATATTTTAAAAACCAGCACACAAGCCACATGCAAAGTCAGATATTAGCATTGTCTTTAAAGATGTTACCACACAGATGACACATTATGGTGAGTGAAACGTGGTGTGTCAGGTTTGAGACAGGGATAGAAAAGAAGTCAAACAAGTCTCAGATGACTATTGTTTTGATGATGGAATTTGCAAGGTAAAACATCAGAGACTTGGAAAGCATAATACTCCAGATGAAAGACTTTAAGTAGCAAAAGAACATTCATTACTATAATAAGGAGGGTAGAAGTAATACAACACAGTAGATTCTCAGCATTTGTTGAACAAATGATCAGAAATGCAAGCTACAGCAAGTGACGGTTTTAACTAATGATTACAAAACATCTCAGTTGAATGGTTAAGACTTCAGACAAGTGAAATTTCATTCAACGTGTTCACGGATGATTTGATGGAAAAATGCTGTTTCCCTTTTCTCGGAAAGCTACTACAGGATGTGTTCCATGAAAATGAGAGAATAAGCTGAGAAAGAAAGATGTGGGTTCTAGAAAATGAGATCCAGTGAAGAAGAAGGCAGAGGGCATGTATAAGACAGTGACGAAGAAAAATCAGAGGTCAACATCTGTGTAGCCGGCTTTAAGAACTGTCTGTGGAAATTGTGCAGGGTGGGCAATCTGGGCAGGAGGGCTCTCTCATGTGATGGTCCAAGGAAGCTGGCTGGCACCAGCATGTGGGAGCCAACTGTTAAACATTAAATATTTAAATAATGCTGTAAGCCACTTGTTAAACACAGCCACTGTGAAAAATTGAATTAGGCAAACTAATAATTAAAGAAATCACACTAAAAATGAAGGTAATAAATATTCAAAATCAATCTCTGTTTTACCTCGTTTTACTAATATCTATGTTCTTGAGGTTATTCATGTTTTTTTGCACTTGGATGGTAAAAGTATATAGTGGATGCCATTACACATGTTTCCCCAGCTCTGTGTTCAGTGATGACACATTTAATAGCTGGAAACTGGCCAGGGTGGGAGTACTTACACTATGGAAAATGACAAAAGCTGCAAATCAGGCCTTGGCTTGTTATTTTGATTGTCTGGACTTACGAAGATAATGAAGAAGTGGTTAGTAATGCAGATTCAACTTTAAAGTGTGCTGTGTTTGAAGCCTTCATATTATGAATAGCAGGAAGAAAAGAAGGAAATATTTATTCTTCCAGCATTTGAAAACTACTATTGGATGCAACAAAGGTATTGCTCAAATCATTTGAACAAAATAAATGAAGTTCCAAAAAAATGGAATTGTTTTCACTTTTGTCTTCCTTGTTAACATAAATGAAAGTACCAACTAACAATCATGTGAGAACCATGCTCATTTCTTAGGGATGTGTAAGAGTTTGGCAAAACGCAGTGAAAGCTTCCCATGAGAACAGAATGGCTATGTGGGTGTTATGATAGAGTATCGCATGTTGTAGTGTTAATTGTAAATTGTAAATTCTGTGCTACAAGTACTCTATGTCTGCTCCCATGTGCTTTGGCCTAGGACCAGCAAGCTACTATGCAGAGCCTCCAAGAGAAGAACCTGGGGCAGTCAGCCCCAGTCACTCTGCTGGTCCACCTTCTCTGCATTACAATTACATGCATAAATATGCACATACTGTTAGCATACACAGAGACCATTACTATGTACATAGTGGATACGTAGTCTGTTAGCATGTACAGAGACTGTTGGCATGCATATATATTGTTAGCATGCACATAGACCATTAACATGTACATAGATTGTTAGCATGTAGATATACCATTAGCATGTACATGTACCATTAATATGTACTTACACTGTTAGTATGCATATAGCTTGTTAGCATGCACATAGACTGTTAGCATGCACATGGTCCATTAACATGCACATAGACCATTAGCATGTACATAGACTGTTAGCATGCATATAGACTGTTAGCATGCACATAGACCATTAGCATGTACATAGACCATTAGCATGTACCTACACTTATTATGCATATAGATTGTTAGCATGCGCATAGACTACTAACGTGTTTGTAGATAGCATGTACATAGACTGTTAGCATGTACATACACCGTGAGCATGCATGTAGATTGTTAGCATGTACATAGACTATGCCCATGTTTATATAAGTTTTACAATGAGGCAGGCACTATTCTTATAACCTCTCATTTACAGACATGGGAGCTGAGACTTGCAGTGCTTCTTATGCCCAAAAAGTCATACAGCATCAGCTTGCCTCACCGTGCAGCCCAGCTCTTGTGCCCTGACGAACTACCTGCCTCTCCCAGGTTGGGGTTGGGGGGACCAGAAGCTCTGGGGGTTACCAGGAGTGTGGGTGAGCACCCCCTGCCCACCCAAAAGGCTCTCTGTTCACCTAATGGTACCATCTTCTGCTCTGTGTGATGGCAGTAATCCTATCCACTGCGTGCTTCCCCTGAGAAAATAAATTAAAGCAGGGCTCTCTGACCCCAAACCGTTTAATTGTTCTGCTTTCACAGTCTTTGTCTGAGAAACAGCCCTCGCATCTCAAGACCCTTTAAACATGTCTCTGTCTTTGGGTGGTTATTTCTGGAATTTAGGCCTATGAAATCCCACCCAATTACAAAAGCTGTTTTATATTTCATACATCTCACTTGATCGGTCTATGCACAGTGGTCTTTCCACCCAGGGAAGAAGCTTGCAGCCAGTCTCAAAACACAAGCCTTCCCCACACACCTTGTCAGGGCCCCACAACCTTCATGGCAGACTGGGGAGATCCACAGAACACCACAGAGAGCTTGGGCTTACAACCAGCTAGGTCAGAGAACACACAGGAGGGGGCAAGCGCAGATGGACAGACTCCCAGACATCTGCCCACCCTCAGGACTGGATGGTCTGGGCAGCCACCAGCATGCCTCATCTGGCCACGTTCCAGCGAGTCCAGGCAGAGTCACCTGCAGTCACAAATCAACTCCAGAACCTTCCCTGAATCACATTAAGGCTCTAAAATCAACATCTGACTCTGGCCAAATAAAGCCCCCCCCCCCCGCACTGTTTGCAGGAAGAATTACAGACTTTGTGCGGAATGCTTTTAATTTTTATCTATGTCAGGGCAAGGCTCATCTTACTGAGCCCTAACTTGGGTGGTGACTTGTGCCAGGCACCCCGACAGTCCTGAACGGGAGCACCCTCCCATGAACCAGGGTGGCCCTTTTCCATACTACAGTGGTGTCAAGAATCAGATGGTGTTGCTTTTCTGGGTGCCTAGAGGATTGACTCCTGGGGATGGCCGCCATCGGCTCAGTCTCCTGGCACACACCTGAGCCCACCTCAGTGCTAGCTGCAAATCTTAGCTAGTGCATAGCCCCCACCCAGAGAAAGCCAGGTGTCATGGTAGGAGGCCAAACCCCATGCACCAATTCATGAATCTAAAGAAGAAAGTAAAAAAGCAAGTGGAAAAGTCATCGTAAGCACAGTCACCAGCAATAACATTAAATTGTTCTGGGATCTGGGATTTATGCCAGTTGAGCTGAAAAGGCAGGTAGCTGAGGTGTGGTAGAAGCTGTGGCCTGAGAGACCAAGACTGAAAAGAGTGAATCACATGACCTTGAACCAACCACACTTTGTATAGGGCTTGGCACATAGTTAGTGCTCAATAAATGTTAGCAGCTCTTTTTGCTTATTTGCTTTTATTATTAATATTTAAATTTATATACATTCAAATTGACTTTAATTTGATGTACCGTCCTACGAGTTTTCACCCATGGGTAGATTTGTGTAACTACCACCAATAGGTTATGGAAAATTCCATCACCCCAAACAAATCCTTCATGCTGCCCCTTTATGGTCATATTCTTTCCCCATTCCACACCCAGGAAACCACTGATCCGTTTTCTGTCTCTCTAGTTTTGCCTTTTCCAGGATGTCATGTAAGTGGATTTAGAGAGTAGAGAAGCTTCTGACAATGGTTTCTTTCACTAGCACAATGCCTTAGAAACATCTGTGTTGCCATGTCTATCAGAAGTCCGTTCCTTCTGACTGCTGAATAGTATTCCACGGTACACATACCTGTCCATAGTTTGTCAATCCGTCCATCCAACAATACTGGGGTTATCTCACTTTGGGGCAGTCACGAAGATGGCTTCTCTACAGATTCATGAATAGGTTTTTGTGTGAACATGTTTGCATTTTTCTAGAACAATACCTAAGAGTGAGATTATTGGGTCCCATGGTCAGTAGGTGATTATATTTATAAGACACTGACAAATTATGGTGCAGAATAGTTACATTCTCATCAATGTAGGAGAGTGTCCATTGCCACACTCTTGCTAGTACTTGGTATTGTCAGTATTTTTCATCAAACCATTCTAGTAGGTGTGAAGTGGTATCACAGGGTGGTTCAAATTTGCATTTCTTCTGTGGCTAACAATGTTGAGCATCTTTTTATGGGCCTATTTGTTACCCTTATATCTTCTTTGGGGAAGTGTCCGTTCAAATATTTTGCCCATTTTAAAAATTGGGTTGCTTATTTTCCGACAGGTGAGTTTTGAGAGTTCTTTACAGATTCTGGGTATAAATCCTTTATCTGAAACATGATTAGCAAATATTTTCTCCCAGTCTGTGGCCTGTCTTTTTATTTTCTTTAAGTAGTGCTTTTTGCAGAGCCAAAGATTTTGATTTTGATGAAATTCAATGTATGAAGTTTTTCCTTCAATCATCCTGTTGATGTCATATATGAGAACTTTTTGCCTGACCCAAACATAAAGATGTTCTCCTGCTTTCCTTAGAAGTTTTATAGTTTTATAGTTTTACATGATCTATTTTGGGTTAATTTTAAGATATGAGGTCAAGGATTTTTTAGTTTTTAAGTTTTTTTTTACTTTGTTTTTAAAAGTATTTATTTATTTATTTTAATTTCTTTTAATTTCCAGAATTCATTGTTTATGCATCACACCCAGTGCTCTATGCAATTGTTTTTGCTTATGGGCGTCCACTGGTTTTAACTTCCAGCCAATATTAACACAGAATTTTATCCCCTCTTCATATCAGTCTTTTTTTCTCTGTAAATTGAAGATCATTTTTCCTTCCCTCAAATAAGAAGATACATATGTGAAAGGGCCTAGCTCAGTGCCCGGCATGTGGTTCCTGGGAAAATACATCAATAAATATCGGTTTAAAAGACACACACATGCCTAGAAAAAAAGACAACTGCAAATGAGGCGAAATATTAAAATCCATCACCTGAAGTTAAATTCTGAAATCACAAGGTAACATTTGCTGCTCTGACTCAAAACCACTAAAGAGGAATCATCAATATCTCCCAGGTGGCCTCTGCGGAGAGACCCTCCCGAAGGAGAACATCCTTGCTTTCCCTTAGAAATGAGGTCCCTTGTCCGTCCCAGTTCATGGTCAGATAGGCTCACCGTTAAAAGGCATTGACCTCAGCCAAAGTGGAAAACCGTCCTCATACACTGCAGCACGTAGCTTGCACGAGAGCAAGCCCACTCCTGGGCAGACTGCAGACCCGCAGACTTTGCCTGCCTGGACCCCTCCTGGGAGCTGTCTTCATGGGAACGATTTACCCCGGGACTCCAAGACCACAAAACTCATCCAACAAAGGAGCTCATTTACTTTCTGACATGGTTAATGTCCCTATTTAATGACCCTCTTGTATCACACTCAGCACCCTAAATTATAGGGCAGCCCAGGCAATTACATAGCAGGATCTCAGACGGCCCCTCTCCCAGGAGCTGCAGCATGGTCCCCACGCAGCTCGGGGCTCCACGGGGTTTCGAGCCCTACCCTGAGCTGCAGGCCTTGGCTCCCATCAAAGGAATTGTTTGTACCTCCTTGTGGTTCCAGATCACTAGCCCCTGGGATTTTCTGCCACAGGAAATATTATTCTGAATGTCTGCAAGGCTACAAAATGTCTTTCCTGTAGTTCTTACTCAAGGAGCAGAGTCCATGTTTCCTGACTGTTTTCAAGGGGGAAAAAATCCTTGGAGTGCTCTGAAATGTCTGTGTTATGAAAGATAATTTTTCCATAATGACCCTACAGGATGAAAGTAGTTATGGCAAGGATTTCACAAACAGGAGTCCCTGAACTTGCTCCTGATCATTTCCAGGCTCAGAGCTCAGCCAATTAGGCGGGGTTAGTCCCTAGCAAAAAGGCTCTCAGATGGGTTTAAGGGATTTTTGCAACCCTGACATTAATTGTAAGGTAAAAAGGTAAAAATCTGATGATGGGGACCTATATTCAAGGGCTTATATCTAAGAAAACATATGGTGTTTCTGGAACACTGAAAAGAAATTAAAAATAAATAAATAAAAATTTTAAAAAAAGAAAACGTATGGTGACTTACAGGTTGACACATTCAAAGACACACTTCTTAGCTTTGACCTACTATTTATTCAGTAAATAATGACTTTTGAGGAAATGAAATGGTGGAAAACATACATTGCCTATGAAAAGAAATTTCACTTTGAAAAACAATGTCACGGGGCGCCTGGGTGGCTCAGTGGGTTAAACCTCTGCCTTCGGCTCAGGTCATGATTTCAGGGTCCTGGGATCGAGCCCCGCATCGGGCTCTCTGCTCAGCGGGGAGCCTGCTTCCTCCTCTCTCTGCCTGCCTCTCTGCCTACTTGTGATCTCTGTCTATCAAATAAATAAGTAAAAATCTTAAACAAAAAAAAGAAAAGAAAAACAATGTCACACTCTAACACTTAGAAACCACTTTATAAATACAAGAAATAAACCAATCTATGTTTTGATGAGACAAAATAGGGAATGACAGGTTATAGAAATTAGCATTCAGAATAAGAGGGAATAGCTTAAACTCCTGTAATTATATCCAATTGGTTTACTAAAAATAGACCAGGTGGAAAGGAGAGCCCTCTTGAAAGAAAGAAATTGCAGGCGGGTGACAAGAGGACTGGATTTTCTGTTCCAAACACTGTTTGACTCTGTTCTGAATCCTCAAACTCCTGAGCTGGCCCTAGAAAGGGATTTATTGCCACCTTGGGGGAAAAAACTCTTCAGATGTTATCGAAAGGGAAGGAACAATGGCTGTTGTCTTCCTTCCAGCATTCCAACCACTGCTTGGTTATATATTCTGGGCTTTATCTCAGTCCCACCAGAGATGAATTAATCACCCAGAGCTCTCAGTTTCCTGGGTGGGAAATAGATGGGAATAAAAATTCCTATCTTACGGAGTTGTTGTAAGAACTGACACCAGATGGCTTTGACATAGAATGAAATTCAACATTTAGTTGATGTCATTATTGCCACGATTATTGTTTGATGATGCCTTAAAGATGTTCAACTTGGGAGCTATTGCATCGTCTCATGAGCTGATGGCTGACCCAATTAGTGTAAAACCTAATACATTCTTCCTTTCTTCCTCTCTCTCTCACTCTCCCTCTCTTCTTCTCTCTCTTTCACACACACACACACACACACACACACACACATACCACATAGAACTGAATTTAATTATAAGTTATTAAGCATTAGAATTCTTGGTTTCTTTTCAGCCCCTAATTATAAAACAATAGTAATTATTTTAAAATAATAACAATTATTACTATATGGCACCAAAGTCGAGTACTGGTGGAATTTATAAGGAACATGAGTGAGCTGCCTTGAGATTCATATACAGCTGTGTTTTCTCTAACAGAAAAAGAAACTGTGGAAAGAAACAAAGAGAAGTTAAAGGCAAAGCATAAGAGGAGAACTAGTAGGTAATGTACTCTCTCTTCTATTCTGAGATGACCAACTGGGGGGACGCAGGCCATTCCCTCCAGCTGGCAATAGAAGGAAAGCCTGGCTCACAGGGGCAATGTAGAAACCATAATAGAAAACACCCCTTGGCCTGCTGTAGTTGATAGCATGTAATACAAAACACATTTGTCATTTTCCCTTATATCTAAATAAATAAATGCCCAGAGGGAAAGGGAAGCTCACTACAGTAATCAGATTTGGTGATGTGTCTCAAGAAAGAATGCACACCCAAGGACTGGCACAGAAGATGTGGACAGCAATCAGCCAAATGAAACAACCAGAAAAGACCTACCACGTTGGGACAGGGTGGAAAATGGCAGATGGTGTGGGCAATGCAACCAAATGAATCCCTTGAGAATTATATCATTTTCATCAGATTAGGTCATTGTGAGAAAATTGGGGGGAACAAATCAAAATCTATTACTTCAGGGAGTATTCAGGGCTAAAGGCATCATTTTATAGGTTGTATGTGAATATTCATAAAACCAATATTGGGTTTTATAGACCGCATTTCTGAATGATTGGGAGCAACGCCTTCCCTTGGAGACACAGGGCAGAGGAGGGAGGTATCTGTTGGAGAGGCGCTTGATGTCCATGGTGGCACATAGAAAAGATAAGAGATGAAGTGTAGCCACTCCCAAAGCCAAGGGTGGAGTTGGAACCAAAGCCCATCTGGGAAGGTGATGCCCCACAGGGGGCCATGTCTATCAGTTCTGAGGTCATTAACTAGATTCTCAATTTCGCTCCTTCTGTGTGGTACCAACGGGCCTGGATTATTTCTGGCAGGGACTCCAAGAGCATCCTACATTAGCACAGGCGCCTGGAATCACTTGGCTTTCCCTGGTATGAAATTCACATGTATAGGAACATATTTCAACACTTCTTTCTCCCCTTTGTGTCCTATATGTCTCTATCCTCCCAGAAACTAAATTTCTAAACCTATGCAACCTCTCTCAAAAGGACATAGTTTAGCAGGGTAGGCCCTTTTATTTAATTGAATCATTGATCCTACCTCTGGTAAATTGGGAAAATAAAGTTAAATAAGCAAGGAAAACAAAGTAGAACTTCTCAAACTGTGGGGAGGAAGGCAGAAATGAAGATCAAAAGTTTTGCTTCATTTGCTTTTGATTTATCTTAAGTATTCAAGATTAAATAGCATTAGTAGAGGAAAAATGTAAAGCGATGACTCACCCTTTAAGGACTTTTTCACAAATATAAGCAATCTAGCAAGTGTTGTTCTTAAAAGCAACTGATTCCTACAAGTTTTAATCATTTTCTCATCCCCAGATCTCAGGCCCAAAACTAAATACAAAACAGAACATCAGAATATAAGAAAATAGGGGCACCTGGCCAGCTCAGACAGAAGAGCATGTGACTCTTGATCTCAGGGTCATGAGTCTGAGCCCCACACAGAGTACAGAGATTACTTAATAAATACAACTTTTAAAAAAGAATATTAGAAAATAAAAATAATAAATATAAATGTCAGAAACTACATATTACAGATAAAACAATACTCTGAGGAAATTTCATAGCCTTAAGTACTGAAATTAATAGTGTATGCACTCAAAAATACTAGGGAGAGAGCAATAAAATAAATCTGAAGACTTTCCAGGGAGATAAATACTAAAAACAAAAGGAGATAAGAAGGAAACATGGTAGAACTGCCAACTAAGTCCAAGAGATGCCCCCACCCCAAAGAAAAGGGAGTGAGCTAAATGTTACAAAAACAATAAAATTTTAATTATAAATAAACAATTTATGAAATGGAGGGAAATGGAGGAAAGCCCCCCCAAAAAAGAAAGAAAAATATGTAAATGGGGAAAATTCTCAGCTACAAGGGAAAATTCAATTACTTGGCTCAGTTCTACGAAAGTAAATGTGAAACACTCAATGATTTTCTAACAAAATATAAATTATTAAAAATAGAACCCGAAGAGATAGAAATAGAAACAAAGTTATTTGCATAGTAGAAATTTTATGTTATCAAAAAGTTACTCTCCCAAAACAACCCAGTTAGTATTGTAAATAGATTCAATCAAACATCCAAAGTACAGATACCTTCAGTGCTCTTTAAACTGCTATGGATCAGAAAGAAAGAAGGAAAACTTCCTAACCACTTAAATTTCAGAATTTTTATTTTGAAATACTTTCAGATTTTATGGAAGAGTTGCCAAGGTAGTAAAAAAAAGTTCCCACATATCCTTCTCCTAGAATTCCCTAATGTTAATGTCTTATATAATTGGAGTACATTTTTTTTTTTTTTTTTTTTTTTTT
>PISX010027891.1:0-22382 GCA_004024625.1 Mellivora capensis
TAATGTCTTCTAGGTTCTTCCTTGTCACAAATGGCAGGGATTTCTTTCTTTTTAAGGCTCAATAATATTCCATTGTACGTATATACCACATTTTTTGATCCAGTCATCCATCAGTAGACATTTAGATTGTTTCCATGTGTTGGTTATTGTGAAGAATGCTATAAAGAACATGGGAGTGCCAGTATTTCTTCGAGAAACTGATTTCAGTTCTTTTGGGAATATACCCAGAAATGGGATTTAGAAATAACATATGATATTTCTATTTCTAATTTTTGGAGAAAACTCCATACTGTTTTTTACAATGGCTGTACCAATTTATATTCTCACCAACAGTGTACCAGGGTTCCCTTTCTTCCATGTCCTTGTCAACACTTAGCTTTTTTTCTTTTAATAATAGCTATTTTGGGGGCACCTGGCTGGCTCAGCCGGTGGAGTGTGTGACTCATGATCCCGAGTTTGTGAGTTTAGGCCCATGCTGGGTGTAGAGATTAATAAAAAATAAATAAACTTAAAAAAATATAATAGCCATTCTAATGGATATGAGGTAATATCTTATTATAGTTTTGATTTGCATGTCTCTGATGATTAGTGATGTTCAGCATCTTTTCATATACCTGGAGGTAATTTGTATATTTTTTGGAGCAATGTCTGTTCAGGTTTTTTGCACATTTTTAAATGACATTATTTATGGTTTTTGCTGTTGAATTGTAGAAATTCATTGTATATTCAGGGTGTTAACCCTTTATCCGGTATGGTTTGCAAATATTTTCTCCCATTCATAGGTTGCCATTTCACTTTGTTGATTGTTCTTTTTGCTATACAGAAGTTTTTTAATTTGATGTAGTCTCACTTACTTATTTTTCCTTTTGTTCCCTGTGCTTTCAGGGTCCTATCCCAGAAATCACTGCCAAGACCAATGTCAAGAAGCTTTTTCTCTTAATTTTCTTATAGGAGTTTTATAGTTTCAGGTCTTACATTTAAGTCTTTAATAATTTTGAATTGATTTTCATGTATGATGTAAAATAAGCGTCCAGTTTCTTTTGCATGTGGATATCCAGTTACCCAACACCATTTATTAAAGAAACTATATTCTTTTCCAATTATATGTTTTTGGTAACTTGGTCAGAGATTAGTTGACCATATACATATGGTTTTTGTTTCTCTATTCTGTTCCATTGGTCTATGTGTTCATTTTTATGCCAATACCATACTACTTTGATTACTTTGTAATACAATTTGAAATTAAGAAGTTGGCTCTAGCTTTGTTCTTTTTCAAGATTGCTTCGACTACTTGGGGTTTTTTGTGGATCCATAAAAATTCTAGGGCTGTTTTTTCTATTTCTATGAAAAAATGCCATTGAAGCTTTGATAGGTATTGCATCATTGAATTTGTGTATCACTTTTCATAGTATGGAATCTTAAAATTAATTCTTACAATCCCAAGAACATGAGACAGTTTTTCATTTATTTGTGTATTTTTCAATTTCTTTCATCAGTGTTTTATAGATTTCACTAGACAAGTCTTTAACCTCCTTGGTTAAATTGTTCCTTAGAATTTTATTCTCTTTTTTTTCTTAAGATTTTATTTCTTTGACAGAGAGACACACAGTGAGAAAGGGAACACAAACAGTGGGAGAAGGAGAGGGAGAAGCAGGCTACCCGCCAAGTGGGGAGCCTGATGTGGGGCTTGATCCCGGGATCTCAGGATCATGACCTGAGCTGAACGCAGACACTTGACAACTGAGCCACCCAGGTGCCTCATATTTTATTCTTTTTGATGCTTTTGTATATGAGATTGCTTTAACTTTTCTTTCTGATAGTTTATTGTTAGTGTGTAAAAAGGGTACTCATTCATTCATATTGATATTGTATCCTACAACTTTACTGATTTTATTAGTTCTAACAGTTTTTTTGGTTTTTTTTTTTTTTTGGTAGAGTCTTTAGAATTTTTTTATACATATGAGATCACATTTTCTGCCAACAGAGACAGTCATTTTATTTCTTCCTTTCTGATTTGGATGTCTTTTATTTCTTTTTCTTGCCTAATTGCTAGGACTTCCAGTACTATGTTGAATAGAAGTGGTGAGAATGGGCATTCTTTTTCCTGATCTTAGAGAAAAGCTTCCAGCTTTCACCCTTGAGCATGATGTTAACTGTGGCTTTGTCATATATGGCTTTTATTAGGCTGAGATATATTTCTTCTATGCATAATTTGTTGGCAGTTTTTATCACAGATGGATGTTAATTTATCAAATACTTTTCTGCATCTATTGAGATGATCATGTAGTCTTATTTTTTAAATTTTATTTATTTATTTGACAGACAGAGATCACAAGTAGGCAGAGAGGCAGGCAGAAAGAGGGGGGGAGGCAGGCTCCCTGCTGAACAGAGAGCCCTATGTGGGGCTCGATCCCAGGACCCTGAGATCATGACCTGAGCTGAAGGCAGAGGCTTTAACCCATTGAGCCATCCAGGTGCCCCGATCATGTGGTTTTTAATCCTTAATTCTGTGAATGTCGTTTATCACATTGATTGATTTATGTATGTTCAGCCATCTTTACATTTAATGGATAAATCCTACTTGGTCATGGTGTATAATCCCTTTAATGTGCTATTGAATTTGGTTTGCTAATATTTCTTGAGGATTTTTATATCTATGCTCATCAGGGATATTGGCCTATAGTTTTGCTTTGTGTGGTGTCTTTGGCTGGCTTGGATGCCTTTGATATTTCTGTTTTTTTCAAATGGCTAAAGAAGGATTGGTGTTAATTATTTAAATGGTAGAATTTGCTTGTGAAACCATCTGCTCTTGGTATTTTATTTTTTGGGAGGATTTTGAAGATTTTCTTTTAGCACTCCTTGTAAGGCAGTTCTAGAGGTAACAAATTCCTTTGTTTTTGTTTGGGAAAGTCTGTCTCTACTTCATTTTTACAGTACAGTTTTGCTGGGTATAATATTCTTGGCTATGAGTTTTTTCTTTGACACTGTGAATATGTCACCCTACTCTTTCCTCAACTGCAAAGTTTCCACTGAGCAATCTGCTGATATCTTCTCGGTTCTCATCTTTGTTATGAGTTGCTTTTCTATTGCTGCTTTCAAAATTTCCTCTTTATCTTTGACTTTGATAATTTAATTATAATAATTATAGATATAGACCTCTTTAAATTTAACCTGTTTGTGGTCCTATGAGCTTCATGAATCTGGCTGTCTTTTTCCCTCCCTAGATTTTGGAAGTTTGCAGCCATTATTTCTTTAAATAAGCTTTTTATGCCTTTCTTTTTCTCTTCTTCTGAGACTCCTGTAATGCACAGTGCCCCATAAATCCTATAGTTTTCTTTACTTTTTTCTTTCTTTTCCCATTTTCCTTTTCTTTCTGTATACTATCAAATGACCTGTCTTCCATTTCACTGATTCTTCTACTTGATTGAGTTCAGTTCTGAAGCTCTCTAAGGAATTTTTCAGTTCAGTCATTGTATTATTTAGCTCCAGGATTTCTGTTTGATTCATCCTTATGGTTTTTCTTTGTTGAACTTCTCATTTTATTCATATAGTTTTCCCGCTGTCATTTTTCATTCAGTGTTCTCATGCAGTTCACTGAGGTGGTTTAAGATGATTATTCTGTGTGCGTCTGTGTGTATGTGTGTGTGTGTATTTGAGAGAGAAGGAGAGCAGGGGAGGGGCAGAGGGAGAGGGAGGGAGAGAAGCTTAAGGAAGCTCTACATTCAGTGTGGAGCTCAAGTCAGGGCTCAATATCATGACGCTGTGATCATGACCTGAACTAAAATCAAGAGTCAGACACTCAACTGACTGAGCCACCCAAGTGCTCCAAGATGATTATTTTGAATTCTTTTTGTTAGGCAGTTTGTAAATCTCCATTTCTTTAGGGTCAGTTTCTAGAACTGTATTTTGCTCCTTTGATGGTGTCATGGTTTCCTGATTTTTTGTGATCCTCGTAGCTTTGTATTAGTGTCCGCACATTTGATGAAGCAGTCACCTCTTCCCCACTCAGGCCTGGTTTGTGGGGTCCATTGGGGAGCCAAATGCTGGGATTTACAGGTGGGTAGACCTGGTGTCAGGGTCCACAAGTAATCTTGTTCTTCCTTTCCCCCAAAGGAGAACTTCTGGGTCAGTGGGATCCCTCTCAGCTCTGCACTGTGCCAAGTTGAAAATGCAATGATGTAAGTGAAATTGTTTTTACCTTTTCAATGAGTCTTTTCTTGTTTCTGAACTTCATCAGGGTACTGATACTACACTTGAATATTTTTGTCTGTGGATGGTTCAGTGTTTGTGTTGGGGGATGACAGCTAGGACCTCCTGTTTTGCTATTTTCTTATATTTTTCTGACTTTCTCTTTCCACCCCACTCCCTTTCTGTTTTTTATTTTATTTTAAAAAATATATATGCAGCAGAGAAGTGAGTTGGGGGAAATTGGAGGGAGAGACAAACCATGAAAGACTGTGGACTCTGAGAAACAGGGTTTTGGAAGGGAGCGGGGTGGGGGTTGAGCCAGCCTGAGAGTGGGCACGTATTGCATAGAACACTGGGTGTGGTGCATAAACAATGAATGCTGGAACACTGAAAAGAAATAAAATAAAATAAAATAAAATAAAATAAAATAAAATAAAATAAAATGGAAATATATATACATACACACACACACACACACACACACACACACTAAATATGCTCAGTGAACCATTCAATATAGGTCTGGAAGAGAGCTGATTTTGACTGTACTCCACACCCTCTCCCATTCTAATACTCTTCAAATCATAGCTGTGGTAATAGCCTTAGAAAATCATCTTGCCAAACCTTTTCATTTTGCAAATATAGAAACAGATCCAGAGATGCTAAGTGGTTTGTGTAGGGCCTTACAGTTAGTATTAAAACTACATCTTTGGGCATTTCATTGCCTAAAAAGTAAAAAGCAGCTAAGCTGTATTTGGTTAGTTAGCTAATTTACATCTTAAAGATTCCTTGAAGCTTATAGCTGAAGTAGATCATGAAATTGGGCAAAAGTAATATACCTCATTACAGCTTCCTCTTTATTTTTCCTCTATACCTCTTAAGACAGTAGTTCTTAGTTCAAAATGCACATTAAAATCAACTGGAAGGTTGTTTTTTTTTTTTAAACAACAATATGAGATCTCATTCTAGCCTATTAATTCAGAATCTTGGGATGGGCCCAGGCATAAGTTTTCTATTTTTTTTGTTAATCTTTAACTTCCAGGTAATTCTAATGTGTAACTAGCTTTGAGAACAATTAGACCAAGGGATTATTACCTTGTTTCTGTTTTTAGCCTCACATTTTTTTCATGTCTGCCTGTCTTTTCCCCTTCTCTCTTATTCCCATTCTCTTTTCTGGTTACCTCTTAACTGGCTATAATATAGAATTACAGTTTATTGTTAAATACTTGTTGTATATTTATTACATGTACTGATTTTTTTCCCCCTGCTTAGTCCTAATTTTTAAATTGGGTGATTTGAATCTTTTTTCTTCCCTTCAGACAATCTCTTTTAACCCTATACTAAGCTTAATTCAATTGTTGTTACACATAGCCTTCAATTAATTTATTTTCCCATGTGAACTAGATCACTGTAGAAGAAAAAAATTACATAACTGTGGGAATTTTGAAAGAGGCACTGTTTAATAATTACAAAAACATCTTTGACATTCTTGACCAACTTTTCTTTTCAGTACTCTTGATATTGCCTTTTTCTGATCTGTGACTGTTTCCTGACTGATCTTTCCTGGCTTCTACTTCTCTTCCTGATCTAATAGCCACTTCTCTGCTCATTGCACACATTCTGCCTTGGTGATCTCACCTACTCACAGCTTCACTCTCTTCTCTCTCTCTCTTTCTCTCTTAATCTCACTCTCACTCCATCTTTATAAGTATTGGTTGAATGATCTCCATTGTTATCTCCTTTAGTTCTTCAAAATTAACATAAATTCATCTTCTTTCTTTTACTTTTTTTCCTGTCTCCACAAGTTTTTTTTCTCTATTTATTGATGCACATAGTTGTCAACTTAGGAAATCTTTGTTTAAGTTCTACATAAGTATCAATTAACTATCTATAATATACCATGCACGATGATTGGCCTGGGAAAGCAATTGTGGGAATTATATCATTGTCAGTAATAATTCATTCCATCCCTCTCCTTGAGAAGGTTATACAGACTGCTCATTGTTATGATTTTACAGTGTGTTCTGTGCAAAGAATAATACTTCCTTGCTGCATTAACTTTGGGCTTGATTGGCGATGTAACATATTCTAGCCAAAGGAATATAAGATGTGATATATACCATAAATGAGCAAATTTTTCAGAAAGTGTCTCAAATTTGCCAGCACTCTAGCTCCTGACTTCTTCCCTGAGACCGATATTCCCAGAGAGGGTCTACCTCTTCAGCCTAGGTTTTTGAATGAGGGACCTACACAACAGAGCTGCTGCCTAGAGCAGAGCTGTAGCTGACTCACAATATACTTAGAATGTGAGCGAGAAATCAGTAATTACAGAAAGCAGGTGGTGCTTTGGAGTTACTACAGCAGCTAAGTTGACTAACAGAGTGTGATGAATGAAATACTCTTCTTTACATCAAGGGCTCAGTATTCAGTAGAGGATCTCCGGAGGACTTAGCTCTTCAGACTTTTTCTTTTTTTTTCCTTTTCACTGCATCCCACTTTTAACAAAGTTCAGTTCATCCTCTAGATTTAACATCCGCGTTGTCAACTCCTTTTCACTATTTGCCATCCTCTCAACTACTGCAATAGCCTCTGTTTGATTTTCTGGTCTTTAACTTCTTCCTTCACTCAATTTTTCCTAATGAACCCCTGTCACTCTATGTGTCAGTTATGAATCCATGTGGTAGGTGATCAAAATCTCAACTCAAATGGACTTAAACAAAGGGGAGATATATTTCTGTAGTTCATGTAACTAAAAATGGTGTGGTAGGAATGACTCAAGCAAAGCATGTTCTAGTGGCTCAAACAATGCCAAGGACTTGGTTTCACTACACCTACATCTTGTCTTCTTCACTTTTTCTTTTTCTTAAAAAAAAAAATCTTTATAGAGATATTATTCACATACCATAAAATTCACTGTTGAAAATAGACAATTAAATGGTTTTTAGTATAGTCACAGACTCTAGCAGCCATCTCTACCATCACTTTTTAGAACATTTTTCATCACCTCAAATACAAAATCTCTATACTCTTTAGCTCTTACCCCCTAGTTTTCCATACCCTCTCCTTCAAGTCCCTAAGCAACCACTAATTACTTTCAGCATCTCTAAATTTGCCTATTCTGGTCATTTCATATAACTAGAATCATAAAATATGTGATCTTTTTTCTCGTGGCTGGTTTCTTTCACTTAGAATTTATTGTTAAGGTTCATCCATGTTATAGCATATATCAGTATTTCATTGTTTTTATGACTGAATAATATTCCCTTGAATGGATATAGCATATTTTGTTCATCTGTTAATTGACAGATTGGGTTGTTTCTGTCTTTTGGCTATTATAAATAATCCTATGAAATGGACAGTTATGTATGTTTTTATATGAACATATGTTTTCAGTTTTCTTGGCTATATTCTAGGAGTGGAATTACTGGGTCATACAGTAACTTTATGTGTAACTGTTTGAGGAAATGCCAGGTTATTTCTGAAGTAGCTACATCATTTTATATTCCTACTAGTAGAGTATAAAGATTTCAATTTCTCCACATTTAAAAAATTTTATTTATTTATTTATTATTAACATATAATATATTATTAGCCCCAGGGGTACAGGTCTGTGAATCGCCAGGTTTACACACTTCACAGCACTCACCATAGCACTTACCCTCCGCAATGTCCATAACCCAGCCACCCTCTCCCTACCCTCCTCCCCCCGGCAACCCTCAGTTTGTTTTGTGAGATTAAGAGTCTCTTATGGTTTGTCTTCCTCCTGATCCCATCTTGTTTCATTTATTCTTTTCCTACCCCCCCAAACCCCCCGTGTTGCTTCTCGACTTCCTCATATCAGGGAGATCACATGATAGCTGTCTTTCTCTGATTGACTTATTTCACTAAGCATAATACCCTCTAGTTCCATCCACGTCATCACAAATGGCAAGATTTCTTTTCTTTTGATGGCTGTATAGTATTCCATTGTATATATATACCACACCTTCTTTATCCATTCATCTGTTGATGGACATTTAGGTTCTTTCCATAGTTTGGCTATTGTGGTCATTGCTGCTATAAACATTCAGGGGCACATGCCCCTTCAGATCACTACATTTGTATCTTTACAGTAAATATCCAGTAGTGCAATTGCTGGGTCATAGGGTAACTCTAATTTCAACTTTTTGAGGAACCTCCATGCTGTTTTCCAGAGTGGTTGCACCAGCTTGCATTCCCACCAACAGTGTAGGAGGGTTCCCCTTTCTCGGCATCCTCACCAGCATCTGTCAATTTCCTGACTTGTTAATTTTAGCCATTCTGACTGGTGTGAGGTGGTATCTCATTGTGGTTTTGATTTGTATTTCCCTGGTGTTGAGTGATGTGGAGAATTTCTCCATATTTTTACCAACAATTATTGTCTGTCCTTATTATAGCCATCCTAGTGGGTATCAAGTAATATTTTATAATGATTTTGATTTGTACTTCCTTCATGGTTAACGATGTGAGCATTTTTAATGTCTTGTTCACCATTTGTATAATCTTCCTTAAAGATAGATCTATTCAGATCATTTGTACATTTCTAAACTGAGTTTTCATTTTATTATTGAGTCATAATAGTTCTTTATATATTCTAAAAACAAGTTCCCTATCAGATATATGATTTGCAAATATTTTCTCCCTCTCCATGGGTTGTTTTTTAATTTTCATGACAATGTCTTCTGAGACTTGATGGTTTTTAATTTTGATAAAGTCCAGTTTATCTACTTTTTGTTTTGTCATTTGTGCTTTTGATGTCATATTTAAAACTCTCTTGTCAAATAAAGGGTCACAAAGATTTACCCCAATTTCTTCTAAAATTTTTATAGTTTCAGCTCTTACATTCAGGCCTTTGATCTATTTTGACTTAATCTTTGTATGAAATGGGAGTCATTCCTCCACATGTTGGTATCAGCTGTCTCAGTACTATTTGTTGAAAAGACTATTCTTTCCTCATTAAAAAGTGTTGGCGTTGCATTGAAACTGTAGATCAGTTTGAGAGTCTAAATAATATTAATTTTTTCAATCATTAAACATGGTGATATCTTTCCATTTTTTCTGATCTTTTAAAAATTTCTTTCAATGGTGTTTTATAGTTTTCAGTATGCCGCTCTTGTACTTATGGAATTTACTTCTAAGTATGTTATTCTTTTGATGCCATTGCAAATGATACTGTTTTCTTAATTTCAATTTCCAGTTGTTCGTTGTTGGCACATAAAAATATAATCAATTTTTGTATATTGACCTGTATCCTGCAAAATTGTCAAACTCATTAATTAGTTCTAATTTTTTGTTCTTTTTTTGATAGATTCCTTAGGATTTTCTGAATAGAAGATAATATCATCAAGAAAAGTGATAGTTCTTCTTTTCTTTTTCTAGATTTTCTTCCCTCCCTCCATCCCTCTCTCTCTCCCCCTTTCATTCCTCCTCCCTCCCCTTCTTCCTCCCTCCCTTCCTTCCTCCCTTCCTTGTTTCCTTCCTTTTTTCTTATTTCCTTTATTCTAGTCCAAAATGAACTGGTTAATATAACCCCTAGCACTATGTTGAATAAAAGTGGTGAGAGCAGACCTTCTTGTCATGTTCCTAAAATTAGGGGTAAACCTTCAATCTTTTTCCATTAAGCATGATGTTAGCTGTGGGTTTTTGCAAGTGCCCTTTGTCAGATTAGGAAGTTTCCTTCTATTCCCAGTTTTCTTGTTGTTTTTGTTGTCTTTAATCATGAAATGATGTTGGATTTTGCCAACCCTTGTATATTACTAGAGAAAATACTAAATGGTGAAGCTACTTTGGAAAACAGCCTGACAGTTCCTTAAAAAGTTAAACATAAAATTGCCATATGACTCAGAAAAACACTTTTGGGTATAAATTCAAGGCAATTAAAAATATGTCCACACAAAAACTTTAATATTCATAGCAACATTTTTCATTATAGTCAAAAGTGAAAATAATCCTAGTGGCCATCAACTGATGAATGGATTAACAAAATCTGGTATACCATCCAATGAAATATTATTCAGTCATAAAAAACAATGGAGTACTGGTATGTTCCACAACATGGGTGAATCTTAAAAATATGATGCCAGACACCAAAGACCACATACTGCATCATTATATTTATATGAAATATCCAGAGTAGGCATATAAAGAAAGAAAGTGGATTACTGGTTGTCAAGGTCTGGGGGGAAGGGGCTTGGGGAGTGACTCTTATTGGGTGTGGTGTTTCTTTTAGGGGCCATAAATATGTTCTGGAATTAAATAGTGGTGATAGTTGTACAACTTTGTGATATAATAAAAAATTATGTAATTGCATACCTTAAAAAGGGTAGATTTTATATATGAAAATTATATTTCAACAAAAAAATTCTATTCACTAAGCTATATTAATCTTCAGCATCCACCCCAATCTAATATGTTCAATTCTTCCTTTGAACTTTTAGGCAGAACTCTTTTATGGCAACTCCTGTGGCCTTGTCATACAATTATTTGTGTGGCTTTCAAAGGTTTAAAGGGGATATGTACTGAAATGGGTATCTTCTGTATAGGCTGGCAGGTTATCCACACAGGGATTATACAGGTAGCAGATTTTATGAGCACAGAGAATTTGCTGTGCTCCAATTATTGATTCCAGTCTCACTAGCAAGAAAGTCTATCCTGTCAGTATTCCAGAATCTATCCAACTTACACAATTTGTAAACTCACAAGTATATGAACATGAGACCAGAATGCCATTATGTTAATTTTGATTGAGATCAACTGCCTGGTGGACTGGTCATACCAGGCATCTTCTTCCTCTGGGTTTATACCAACTAGGGTAGAAAAAGCCAGAAATTTGCTTGGTTGGCATGTAGTCAGAGCAATGCTGTGATTCAAAAGCGTGGTACAAAAGGCCCTCTAGTCAAAAGCAGCTTCCCAGCAGGGGTAAAACAGACAACAGAACTGCATAGTGTTTATCTCTGTGGCTCTTCTTTATCCAAGAATCACCTGATTCTTATCCATCTTACCATCTTAAATTCCAGAAACATTTCATCTCTAAGCTGCCTTCTTGCAGACTTCTGATCATTCCTTATGTACTGATTTTATAGTTTAAATCCTAGAAAGCAGTTTTTCAGCAGCCCTAGATAATGCTCATTTTTTTTCTCCATGAAACTCTAAGTTCCATAAGGCAAAGATTGACTAACTCATCTTTGTATCTATTATAGCATCTAACCTAGATTTGCAATGTGTATGATTGAAATGAAGTATAACTTTGGATAATTTACTATTTTCAAAACACATTGATTGGTAATTTTCTTTTCCTTCTTAGTGTTGTGTATGACAGTAGCAGAAGCTTAAAATTCTGTCAGTGTGGCTAATGTCAGTTTCTGAAATTATATAGCAACTCTGTGTATTGAGTAGATCTATTCTAAGGATTATCAGCATTGTTTTATGTGAAGTTACTGAAACAATGATGCTTCAAAAATAGTTATTGCAGGGTGCCTGGGTGGCTCAGTTGGTTGGGTGTCTGCCTTCAGCTCAGGTCACAATCTTAGTCCCAGGATGAAGCCCAGAGTCCCTGCTCACTGAGGAGTTTGCTTCTCACTCTCTCCCTCCTCCCACTTGTGTTCTCCCTCTCTCTCAAATAATAAATAAATCAATAAATAATTCAATAAATTATTTATTTTTATTAATTATTGATTATTTATTAGTAAGTTATTATTTTATTATTATATTATTATGATTGTGGTTATTATTATACTTATTATATTAGTATTATATAAATTATTAAGTTATTAAATTATTATTATTTATTATTAAAAATTTAATAAATAAATTAAAGGTCTTTAAAAATAGTTATTGCAAGTATACTATGTTCTATTTCAGACCTTGATGTGGATCAGAATCACCAGGAGAGCTTGCTAATGCACAGATTTTGAGGTCCCAACCTCAGAGCTTCTGTAGGGGTTAGGGCATAGCAGTTGGTGTGTTAGACCTTCTTCAGTAGGTCTTGGATGGGGACCCAGAATTTGAGTTTCTAATAGGCTTGTTCTCAGGTGATGCAAATGCTACAGATATAGGACTGAGTACACTTTGAGAACCACTGCTCTATTCATACTTCTTGGTATTCATTGTTTGAATTAGTGGCCCAAAGTGTGGTCTGTGGGCCACAGCACTGGCAGTATCTGCCATAGCTTTTTGGAAATCAGGGATCTCAGGCACCACCCATGACTTCTGAGTCAGAATCTGCATTGTAGCATATGATCCCTCAAGTGATTAGTATGTAGCCAAAATTAGAGAAGTACTGATTTAGAGCACTGAGAGAGGTCACTCACAGAACAGACCAGAGAGGGGTTAAGTGAAAGATGTTATAATGAAAAGTATCAGAAAACTACAGTGTGCTTCATTGTGCTTCCTTTTTTTTTTTAAATTTTATTTTTTAATTTATTTGTCAGAGAGAGAGGGAGAGAGAGCGAGCGAGCACAGGCAGACAGAGTGGCAGCCAGAGGGAGAAGCAGGCTCCCTGCCGAGCAAGGAGCCCAATGTGGGACTCGATCCCAGGACGCTGGGATCATGACCTGAGCCAAAGGCAGCCACTTAACCATCTGAGCCACCCAGACGTCCCTTCATTGTGCTTCTTAAACTAAGCCAAGGGATCAGAGAAACAAGGTGATTAAATCAGTCACAGTCCCAGAAGGACATAGATGGGACTACTCAAAAAGGAAATTAAAGAAAGTTCAATGAAGACACTATTTGCAAAGATGTGGGCAGGATCAAGCTAACCTATAATGGATGGTGAAGCATTCAGATATTAATAAAAGCAAAAAAGGTGTTACCACCCTTAGGCCTGAAGGAGCAAGAAGAGGAGCTGCAGGGGATAGAGGACAGACAGATATCCAGACCTCTTTTTCTTTTCTCCTTTTTCTTTTCATTCTTTTGTTTTTGTTTTTGTGTTTTAAGAGAGAGAGAGCTCACATGAGTGGGGAGAGGGACAGAGAGAGATGGAGAGAAAATCTTAAGCAGGGAGCCCAACACAGGGCTCAATCTCGCGACCCTGAGGTCATGACCTGAGCCAAAATCAAGAGTCAGACACTTAACAGACTGAGCCACCCAGGTGCCCTTTCTCCCTTTTCATTCTTTAGTATCCTCCACGTGCCTTTCATTGGCCAAATCCACTTAGAAGTTAGAAGGCAAGGATACCTAACCCATATAGTCTCTAGAAGGCAGCCTTCTAAGGGAACAGAGGAGAGTCCAGAAGGGTGGATGGTTCCCCCTTAGAAGAATTATATATTGTTCATGTACTAGTTAGACAAATCAGTTGGTAGTTATATACTTCTTATATTGGGGAAAGAGTCAATCATGTTGACATAAAAAATCCAAATATTTCCTTTATACCTGCAACCCAAGAATATACTAATGACTTCCACCAAAGGAAAAGTATATAAGGCAACATGTAATGATAAGTTAATGACGAGTGGGTCAACTTGCTGACCATGTTCATCTGCAGAGCTCAAGTGATAAGTTGAGTTCCTGCAATGGAGAAATAGACACCTGATTGTATCAAAGGCTTTGTGCCGGGATGGGGAGGGCTTTGTTGGGACAGCATAAATTATTGAGTGTTCAAACCAAAACTCATATGGGAACGATAATAAATGGGGAAATTATTCTGTTGAATGATTAAAAATTGTCTTAGTATAGATCATCTTTTTAAAGCAGTTTTATTGAGGTATATAATTAATATAAAATATTTAATGTGTGCACTTTGATGAGTTTAGACACATGTAAGCAGCCGTGATACCGTCATCACAATAGAAATATCTAACACCTTCATAAATTTCTTTGTGTCCTTTTGTGTTGTGTGTGTGTGTCTGTGGGTGTGTTAAGAACATTTAATATGAGATTTACCCTTTTAACAAATTTCGAAGTACACAATACCATACTGTTAACTGTAAGTAGTATGTTGCACAACAGATATCTAGAACTTATTCATCTAGTGTAACAGAAGATTTATACCTATTGAACAATACCCTATTTGCCCTGCTCTCCAGCCCCACGTCCCCAGCCTCTGGAAACCACTGTTTTTTCTCTGCTTCCGTGAGTTTGACTAGTTTAGATATCTTGCGTAAGTGGATTCATGTGACTAGCTTATTCTGTGACTAGCTTATTTCATAGCTTATAAAACTTACATATGGAATCTTCTAGGTTCATCCATGTTGTCATGTATGTCAGAATTTCCTTATTTTCTTCAGGATGAATAACTTCCATTGTATGTATATATATATATGTATATGTATATATATTATACTTTATTTATCTATTCAACTGAACATGGACACTGGATTATTTCTATATGCTGTCAGAAATTAGCATGGATTCTCTTGAAAGCTGATACTCTATGTGTTGCTGCTTACCCTAGGTCAGCGCTTCTCCAGTTTTAATAAGTGCATATAAATTGCCCGGGAATCTTGTTAGAATACATCTTCTCATTCAGTAGGTCTGGAGTACGACCCGAGATTTTACATCTTTAGCAAGTTCCCTGGTGATATTGATGCTACAGGCTATAGGAGCACATGTTAAGTTGCAAGGTCCTAAGGTACAGAAAATTAAGAACAATCCTAATTCCACTGAAATTGGAATGTTGCTGTCTTTGGTTTTGCAAAATGGATAGTAAATTAAAGAAGATCCATGAAAGGAAGAGAGGATGGCTAATGGAGGCAATAAAATATCATGAGTTTCTTGGAGGTCTTAACTCATTGTCCTTCTTTAACCCCCATGATAAAGCTATAGAGTTTGTTCTTTTTATTTCAGCTATTTTGTTTTCAACTTTTTATATTCAACAATTACACTGTTTTGGTTCTTAACATTAGCTTCATTAACTCTTTGGCATATTTACCCTGCCAACAATCCCTTCAATTTCCAAATGAATTCACCTTATTATGGATGTTGAAACAGGAATCACAGTTCTAACTCGGTTTGTGTTTCATACTTCCTTGAAATTGACTTGTCATGTACATAAGTCTGATATGAGACAGGGAAAGAAGTAAATTCGATTACACTGATTTTATAATTTATTTCTGTCCCTTTGAGCAGAAAGCATAATGGCAGTCTATAGAATCTCATCATTGAACATCCCCATAGATATAAAATCCTTGAAAGTCTGTTGTCACCAAGGTCGGGTGGCACAGACAAAAAGTAAAAACTGTGGGTAAAGGACTTAGAGTTGTAGATCCATTGGCAGTGAATCAATCAACCAGCACTCACTGATCATCTATTATATACCTTTCATTGTGGCATATATTATGAGAATATAGGAAAAAAAAACAAGGATTCTGCCTCTGCAAGATAACAATATCAGAGGAAAAATCAACATGTGAAACAATAATAAATTGTGACTGGTCAGGGAGGACTTTGTCATCTCAAGTTGGCGCTATACTATACACCACATACAAAACCAAATCAAACCAAACCGAACAAAACAAAAAGGACATCCAAGCACTGATACACAATTTCAGACATGAAGTGCTTGCTCCTCAAAACTCATTCCTACTCCTCTCAGTTAATCAGTTTTACAAATTTATTCTTTTCTTCCTTTGCTACTGTCCTGGTTGTGACTTATCTCTCCAATCCCAACTTTAGAGTAATCTGTGCTCCTTTCAACCCTTTTGGTTCTCCACCCCCCTATAATGCCGCAAGCTACCCTGGCTAACACCTTGTTCCCAAAGACCAGCCCATGTCACAGTCAGGGCTCCTACAGGGTAGACCCAAGGCAATGAGTACACTACATAGAAATGATATTGAAATTGTTCCTTGCAGAAAAGTGTTTGCAAAGTAAAATGTTGGAGAGAGAGTTGATGGTGTTGGTAAGTGTGGTTTTTAAGCAATGACATTGATAAGGAAGGTGTTGCAAAGACAGGTAATAATATCAAATATATGCCAGGGAAATAACATTGGCAAGCCATTCAGAAAGTGCCATGATGTGATCTTTCTACAATGGAACTTTACCAGTTGCTTTTCTGTGTGTTTTGAGGCCACTGAGTACAATCCAGCTTGCAGTGAAGTTCTGTGCAAAATAAACCCCTAATGTGACTGGCGTCAGATTCTGCTTTGAAGTAGATGTGATCCTAACTTTACATCCTGAGGATTCTCAAGAATAGGAAAACCCTAGTTATTTCCAAGCCTAAAAATTTCCTTAGGCTGTCTACAAGATCCATAGGTCTTAAGGTGGTAGTAATACTATTTGGGACATCAAGCAGGCATTGACAAAGAATTAGATTAAACAGACTGCAAATGTTTTACTAAAATATTATAATTTGGGTCACAGATCTTCATGGGCTTTTGAACCTTTGTTTGTTTCCTCAGAACACCACTCAGATAACTGTTAGGGAAAGAGACTAATAGTCTAGCAAGAAGATTCAAATTTAAAATGGAATACTAATAAAATGTCATATTGTCCAATACACAAGGGCAAAATAAATCCAGAACATTTGGTTTGTATGGAAACCAAAAAAACCAGAGACAAATCCCTGCGGTGACCCATGGAGACTTGACACATGCTGATGTCCTACATCCATCATTTTGGGGAGAACTCCCAGGTTGATTCTATACATAGTTCAGCAGTGGCCACATCTGTTCTCTTTCACTAAGATATAACTGGGCTCTGGCTTGATCAGCTGTCTCAAGATTTTAAGGCTCTTTTGTCCTTTCCCAATATAAATAGCAAGGCGAGGCCTTTTGACTTCACTTTGGAATGCTATCAAATCCCAACAGGTGTCGGCCTTTGCTGACCTCTGGGGCCATTCCCCTTTCAGGGAGGGGACTGTCTGCTCTTCCCAAAAGGAATTGCCCCACAACCTGACACCACAGGATGACAGCTGGGCTCCTCTTACCACACATGCTGGCAAGGAGGGGAGTGCAGAATAGACAGCCGAGAATACATGGCACAAGCTGCTCCTCCCCATAAACCACCCTAATGGGTGGGAAGGAAAAAAAAAAAAGAAAATGGAACCAGAGAATCTTGTTTCCTATGAATACATCTTCTATACATGTAAAGAATTTGGAAAGCTGCAGCCTGTCATCAGAAAAAAAAAAAAAATTACCTAGAAGTAAAGGTAATGTCTTCCTAACGTGGTAAATAAAAATGCAAATCAAAGTTATTTTCATAAGGAAGGACTGAAGATGGTGATGCTGGATTTATTAATTATTATTATTATTACTATTACTATTACTATTATTATTTTGGCAATGAGGCATTGGCTCTCAAATTAAGATCGCCAGATTATACAAATAAAGAAGAACATGGTAGTTAAATTGTAATTTCAAGAGAAGAATAAAAAATTTTTGTATAAATATGTTTCAGGCAATATTTGAGACATACTTATATACCAAGGAGTGTGTTGTGAACCTGAAATGCAAATTGAACTGAGTGTTTTGTATTTTTCCTGACCATTTGACTCTAAATCCAGCAATCTGTTTCCCTTCCTGATTCCCAGTTATTCTCCTCCTTAGACCAACAGAGGCATCCCCAAGCCGAATGTAACTGCTTTCCAAGTTTTTGAGAGAAATGGGAAACCCTCAGGCCTCAATCGTATAGCTGGGTTGGACTGTTAATGCTGCTCCCGTCTTTCTGCTCACTTCAGTTTTCGTACAAGTTTAAGGAATCATTTGTTTTAGAATACCTTAGAAATAACTGCTTTGTCTGAAGAACTGACAAGTATATTAAGTAAAGTTTAATTTGAGTAATATGGTCTCATGCTGGGTCAAGCATGATCTGGAAGGAGAGGGGCTGGTGAGGTCGTCTGTGAGGAATGTTCTGCTTATTCTGCTTCTGCTGGACTGTGGAATCACACTCAGTACAAAAAAGAACAGATCAATGTGGCCTGCCATCCAGCTCTGTTGAATAAACACTCAGTGCTCACTGTGTGCCATCACTGTGTACAGTATTCACTGTGGACTAGATGCTGAAGATGTAGAAATGGATAAGCAAGCTTTGCCCCAAAGTGCTGACTCTCCTGCAAGGGTACAAAATGAGGGAAAGATGACTTTATTTGGTAGTGTCTGGGAAGGTTTCACAGAAGACATGATAGAAAGAGCGAATCTCCTTATTGGGGAGAGTGTACGAGGGACCAGAGGTTCTGGGAACGCAAAAGAAGTAGCCTATTTTTATGGGATTTCTCTAGCCTTGCTAGTTCTCCTCTATGTGCTTGTGAGGTTATTTGCTTCATTCTGTGGGAAACACTGTTGTATTTCCTGCATGATACTAGTAACTATTGCCAAATTTTAGAACGGTAACATAAAATTGTTTCTATGGGGCATAGAATCCATGGCATTAGAAGTTTATGAACTTCTAGAAATTATATATAAACATTTATAGGTGTAGATAATATAAATTTTTCTAAAGAAGTGGAGTTTATATATATATATTTTTTAATTCTCTAAGTGTCCTATGACCTCCCAAAAGTTAAAAACATCTGTCACAGAGAAATCAATAGAATGTCCTTCCAAAAAAACACAACTCATTATAATCATAAATTTACTTTGAGAATCAACTTCCTGCAGAACTGTTAATATAAGCTTTGAAGAAAAAAGAAGAGGTGCTGTGCTTGCATAAATGTAATCTCAAGTTTTGGAGGAAAAAATATGAGGACATGTGATGAAAGTATTTATTATAGAATCATACTGCAGAAGGGATACTGAGAGGTTTTCTGTTCCGTTGATACTGAACTTTGGCTCACCACTGAGGATCTCCCTGGCTCCGTGAATCTCAGGTAGAAGATTCCAAACCTGTCTCAACATTTCCTACATTTAAAATACTCCTATAAGAAGACTCTTCAAAGTAAAGGTTAATAAAATTTGGAGCAGGCCCCTTAAAAATACTCAGATTCAACTTTTCTCCTCCTTTTTGTTCTTTCACAATTTCTTCATAATCTGTTTTTAAGAAAATATTTATCAGTGACTGTTTTGTCATTACAACACTCTATGAAGCATTAGATTTTTAAATGCCCACTTATACAGGGAGATATAGAGACCCAACAAAGTTAACTTACTTATAGCAGGACAGCTAGAAAGGATTTCTGAGTGTAGGTTGCCAAAAGAGAATGGCAGCAGGTGGGTATGCAGTCAGGTGGACAGGTCCACGCTGAACAGAGTAGCTGAAAGGAATTGCGTTCCATTTGGTGAGGCTACTTACCTGGGTGATCTTTGAATTTGTACATCTCCTAACCAGGCCACCATTATCCCATGATACACTGACTGGAAATTACTGTTTTTAGTGCTTTTCATTTTATGTGTTACTGAATGTAAATGTTGTAATTAAAAACAGTATAATTTTGTGTACAGTGCAACAATGGAACATATTATCGTGTTGTTTCCTGGACTTTGGATATTTGACAAGAAAATCACTCTGTTGGAGCCAAGTGAATCAAAGAGCTAGTGATTCTATTCTGGTTGAATGATGTTGTTTGGATGAAAACAAAACTAACAAAGATGAGATCAAACATTTATCCAGTAGATATTGCAGTTTGCTGATTTATTCTGGTCTAGCATTAGATCCTTGAGAAAAGGCCACTAATATCAATTTCCATGTGCTTGTCTACATTTCCCAGACTCCCTTGCAGTTAAATGGGGCCATATGCCAGGCATATGACATGTGTTGCTTCTAGATCGAGGCATTTAAAAGCCACAGAGCCACCACCATCCCTTTCATCTCCTATTCTGGTGACTTTGGAGGTCAAAAGCTCCAAATGACATAGCTATGAGATAGAGGAGAGATAGAGCCCACACTGGGCTTTCGCAGAATGAGAAGTAAACATTTGATTGTGTCTAGTCTCTAAGATTTGGGGAGTTGGTTGATCACAGCTGCCCTTAGAGTATAGTTACAGTATTAGCTTCCCCTAGAAGCTTATTAGAATTGTAGTGTCTCTTTCTCTAGCCTGGTGATACTAACCAGGATCTATATTTTGACAAGATCTCAGGGTGATTAATATACATAATAATTTTAGAAGTCCTGTTGTAAACTCTACCAGAAATTCTGGTAATGTGGACTAGTGCTGCTCAGGTCTGGGAATTCCAAACTTATTTTAACACCAAAGTCACTAGCATAGATTTCTAAAAGCACAGAGATACGAAACCTACTGGATATGAATCTCTAGAGGTGAGCCCAGAAGTCCTCATTTATTAGAACTTCCCAGTGATTCTGATAATTAGGTAGCCTTATAATTTTGCTAGTTTTAATTGGGAATATAGATAAATTCATATCATTAGCTTAACTTTTACTGTGTTATTATACAAATGAATTATATAAATCTTTGGAGTTTAGTAGACATTCTATGAAGAGGCCCTAGAACTTATCTGTCGAGTTGATGGAATTAATCATTTTTGTCACTTGCTTTCTGATCTTGGGATGCAAAGTGACTCTCCTCTTTTCTTAGCCCCAGAGACTCTGGGAAGCAGAGTACTTAAGTAGTGGGGAGGGTACAGTACTCAACTGGCACTACCTTTTCCAACTAAGGGACTTTTCTCAGCCCTTTCTGGGCTAAACTGTGTCTTTGAGTTTAAAAAGACCCTGCAGCTGTCTCCACTGAGCAGCTTCCTTATCAGAATGAGACAGCTCCATTTCCATTTGTGTGCAGACATCAAAATACTGGCTTTTCCCTTCTTTATTTCTGTCTCTCTTCTTAGCAGGTTGAAACCACACTAAAAAGGAAGCATTGTAATCCAGTAAATTCACCAAAGAACCCGAGAGACCTGCTTCGTGAAACAGCAAGGGTCCCTCTTTTTAAACTTCTCACTGGGATGACTGTTACTTTGCAAATCATCTCAAAAAAAACCTGTCTCCTTGAACTAGATCAGCAGCCTTCAGATCCCTACATACCTCCTCTTGGCTCCCAGCCTTCTGTACATGCTCTGTAAGCACATATCATAACAGGAAAATCTTTCAAAAAGGTTTTGCATAGCCATCTCCTCATGACAATAACAATTTTAAATGACAGAAACTCCTCATTTTTTAATAGCATGGTAAATCAAAGACTCATCCAAGATGAGGCTCACGGCTGAGTGAGCATTGCCTGATTTCGTGGCGGCTCCGAACTGTGTTTAGAACAGAACATTTTCAACAAGAGCATAAGCTATGGAAGCTGACAAAGATGTGTCATTTACTTCAAGGACCTAGGGACATGGAACGAGGCTGGGGATGAGGAGGAAGCGGAAGTCACCACAATTCTGGACTTGAGGGAAGAAGGAGGAGGAGGAAAAGGGATGGGATGTAGGAAGTGGAAGGAACGGATCCTGAGGGGAGAGGAAAGAGAGCAATATTGAAAATAGAGGTATCGTCTTGCATGGATTAAGAAGCAAATCCTTCCGGTGGAAACAAACCAACCATAAAACAACAACAAAAACCAGCCTGTGATTTGTTTTTCAGTACCCATAGGGTAGATACACACAAAGCAAATTGGGTGGAAGGTAAACAAAAATGTATTTCAATTCAAACAAATGGTTGATAATTGGTTAGTATCGGTGTGGGACGGTGGTGGTGTTAACAGGTTCCTGTGTCGATCTCATCTTAAATGATCATTTATTCCTCTTACACAGGATAATTGAACATGCAAACTACTTAGTGGAGACAAAGTTATGAACTAATGGTAATTTTTTTTTTTTTTTTTTTTACTGCTTCCACAAAGTCTAGTTCTCCATAAGGATTTTATCTCTGTTTCTTCCTCTCTCTCTGCCCTCTCTGGTGACTTATGGTTTTTTTGTTTGTTTGTTTGTTTGTTTGTTTTTTCTTTTCAGCATAACAGAGTTCACAGTTTTACACCACACCCAGTGCTCCATGCAATGCGTGCCCTCCACAATACCCACCACCTGGCTCCCCCAACCTCCCACCCCCCGCCCCTTCAAAACCCTCAGGTTATTTTTCAGAGTCCATAGTCTCTCATGGTTCATCTTCCCCCCAATTTCCCTCAACTCCCTTCTCCTCTCCATCTCCCCATGTCCTCCGTGTTATTTGTTCTGCTCCGCAAATAAGTGAAACCATATGATAATTGACTCTCTCTGCTTGACTTATTTCACTCAGCATAATCTCTTCCAGTCCCGTCCATGTTGCTACAAAAGTCTGGTATTCATCCTTTCTGATGGAGGCATAATACTCCATAGTGTATATGGACCACATCTTCTTTATCCATTCGTCTGTTGAAGGGCATCTTGGTTCT
>PISX010027892.1:0-23074 GCA_004024625.1 Mellivora capensis
TCATTTATTGTTAGTATGGAGAGAAGTACCAGGTACTATGTTCTGGAGACATTTTATGCACAGAACTTAGAGGATTTTCATAAATATCTGGGTATGGGGGGTTGGGAAGAATAACAGCAAGGATCAAAGGGACTGAGGAAGAAGCATCTGATCAGGAAAAGTGAACAGCGGTAGCATTCTTGAGAGGAAGAAAATTATTTGGGGGATCACTGGGGGCCAAGTGATCATGCAGCCGTTGGCTGTATCTTTTTAATGAAGGTCAGAAGAAGTCTAAGAGTTTGGCAGTCAACAGGGAATTATTTCCTGAATCCTTTAACTATAATATACTCAATAGTGGTGGTATAATGTATTTCATTTCAAAGGCTCGTGTAAGTTATTATGTGGGTTTTAGATTATTTTTAATAGTTTTGTTATGAACTACTCATAAACAGAAAATCCATAGAATAAGGCAATGTTCATCATCGATTTAACGCTCAGAATTAAAATTTAACAGCAACATTTTGTCTTACTTGCTTCAGACTTTATCTAAGACATAAAGCATTGCACACTAAGTTAAAGTCCATTTACCCATACCTGTCCAACCCTCATTGTCTCCTTAATGGTAATCAATATCCTGACATTAGTAGGGATTCTTTCTGACCACTCCTTTCTACAAAGTCTGCATACAAATAGCTCCATGAAATCTTAGGACTGGTGTGCCTTTTATCCTTCACATCAATATTAGTCTATAGTTTGAAGTGCTCGGCAATTTTTTTTGTCATTTCTGAAAAAAGTTGTTTCTGAGAGTTACTCTTGTTGAAATACGTACAATGGGGAGACTCATAACCCCTCATACCAGCATATCACATTTCAGCCATCCCTTGTTCATGGATCTTTAGCTTCTTTTCTGAAACTGCTATTATAAAGAGTTATACTTTGGGGGTGCCTGGGTGGCTCATTCAGTTGAGCATCTGCCTTCAGCTTAAGTCATGATTCCAGTCCTGGGCTTAAGCCACGCATCTGGCTCCCTGCTCAGTGGGGAGCCTACTTCTCCCTCTGCCTCTGCTCCTCCTCCTGCTTGTGCTCACTCATTCTCTCTCTGTCAAATAAGTAAGTAAATAAATAAATAAAATCTTTTAAAAAAAAGTTATACTTTGAACATTCCTAAGCATATCTTCTTGAGTGCATAGAAATGGAATTCCTGAGTCAAAGGAAGGTATTAAAAAATTATGTCTGAGGAGTGGTACAATTATCTTTCTACCAGCAAGTAAAAGAGTCGTAGGTCTTTCCAACAGCCTGGCCAAGGCTTGCTATTGTCAGACTGTTAAATATTGGCTAATCTGAGTAAGAGATAAATTACTTTCAGCATTCTCTCATTTTTATCTTTCAATTATTTCTTTCATTTAATCTATGAATATAGTGGATAATATTGGTATAATGTCTGAGTAACTCTGGCACATCTGGAATTCGTCTTGAATGGTTATAACATATTTCATATACATTATGACTTCAGCAAGATAGTATGTCACTAGGATTTTTGCATTGATGTTCAGAGTGAAATTGGTCCAATGATTTCTTACACTTTCTTCTCCAGGTTTGTTATACCCATGTACTAGCAAAATGAGTTAGACAGACTTCCTTAATTTCCCTGTTTCTTCAAACAGTTATATCAAATAATTATTTGCTGAAGGTCTGATAAACTCAGTAATAAAATCCTTCAGGCCTGCTAACATTTTATTTCACCAGTGTTCTCTGGATTCTTGTTCTGGGGACATTATTCACGTGGATAGCTCCATCCCATTCAGCTATCATCCAGCTGGGAGCCGGGCCATAAAAGTAGAGGTCTTGTGCTATTTGTCATAAAAAAGACATAAAAATTAGAAAAAATTTTGCAGAATCAGATGGAAGGGTACTCAAGAATTGAAAAAGAAAGAATTGATGATCAATGAATCAGTAAAAAAAAAATTACCTAATTTAACTACTTTCTTAACCATTCTCTTATAAAACCAAAGTTTATATTTTTGCTCAGGATCCTCGGCTGTGTGCCTTGAAATTTTTGCCAACGAATTGTCAATTTATTTCAAAGCTTGCCTTCAAAATTAAAACTGTTAGAACATTAGTCTCTCTTTGGTCAACAAAAGCTATTTGAAAACATATAAGGGAACACTGATCTTAGTCACTAGCCCTGAAGTCTTACTTTGAATCATCTCCATTCTTTATTTTTATGATAAATTGTCCTTTTCTTGGTGGGTAGATCTTGCCTCAGTTGGATCATAAGCAGAAGACTGATAAATGGCACATCTTCGGAGATGGAAAGAGACGGCAACTTGTTGACATCAATATTTATCATCTCATACTGAGGAAGAGTAAAATTAATGGAAGACAGAAAGGTAATGGAAATGTCAAAAGAAGATTTGCCATTCATTCATTTCAGTTACTCTTCAGAAGTGCTGGTTTTCCATCGACTGCTTATGCGTTTGGTACCATATTTCAAAATCGTGCTACTCCTAAGGCAAATGGAGGAGGGTTATATCAAAGCAGGGAGAAACACAGGTGAAGTCTTTGCTGTGATTTCTTCTGGCACCTTCCTCACCCTCACTGCCACAGCAAACAAAGAAATGTGATTTTTTGTTAAATTTTGCTGATTTTAGCAATAGCAAATGGAAAAGCTAGGAAAAAATATTTTATAATGCTTTTGTTAGAATATTTGTTTTATTTGCCATCTACTATTCATTTACTGTCTTTGGATAGCAGCACACATAATTTTCTTTGATAAAACCTTCCTTCTAACACTTTATTCCATAGTATATGGGTTTATTAATTCTACCCAGAGATCCAAAACTGGATATCCATTGAAATTTCTAATCCCTTGGCCAAATTATTTGATACAGAGAGGTATGTCATTCAAATTGGTCCAATTAGCTATCAGGAAAACATATTACTTTTCTGTTGAACTAGAACCCCCCACTGAATTTGACAGTACAATTTTTCAACTTTAAAATTTCCCTAAACTTGTTACACCAGAATGCTCTTAATCAGTGCAAATTTAACTTTGTGTTTGGACAAAACTAATATCTTTGTGTTGTTTACTAAAATATACCGAATTTGTTCACAAATGAAGAATAATAAATGGTAGACATATTCCAGAAACAGGAAGAAAAGGAAAAAAAAAAAAGGAAAACCAGACCTCAATCCAAGGTTTGGTTTACTTTTTAAAAATTACTGATTTAACTCTAAAATCTTGGGTTTTTAAATAAAATTTTCAGCTTTTCATAAACCAAGCTTTAGTCTTTTTATATTTCAACATATTTTATTTTTTCTGAGCTGAAGAAAGGTTAAGTCACCAAGGCATAAGCAACTATTTAAAAAGCAAAGATAATTTCCAGGGAGACAATTTTAGACTTTCAAGGACGCCAGTCTTGATGTATCTCCTTTTTTCCTATGCAAGCAAATGATACAGGAAAAAAGTGACAAAATGTTCTTTATCTCCTTTCCAAACCCTATTTACTCATGTGCACACACACAGCAAATGTGCGCATACACACACTTAGCCCACAATATTTGCAGAAGTCATTCTCTTGGTGACAGGTTAATGGAAGTATAATACACTGGCTGCTGGTTGAAAGTCAAAAAATGACCCCAGGTGAATAATGATATAAAATGCAGAACTAGATTTTATTTTCAATCTAAGTTCATTTATTTTTCAAAATAAAGAAAAGACATTTTCTTTCCAATATTTAAGACATCTCATCACAAGCTTTTTTAGTGTGCTGGAGGTCATGATCTATAAACAGAGTCCTCAGATTACCTCAACATCTTAGCCTCTGGACAACTGTCAGGTAGACCTGCTCTGACGGCTAAAGAAAAGGACCTGTAGGGTTCTTCTCATCCTGCTCTAGGCTGGCTCAGTTGGGTGAGCATCTCCTTCAGCTCACGTTGTGATTCCCGGCCCCTGGGATCAAACCCCATCGTGGGTTCTCTGCTCGTAGGGAGTCTGCTTCTCCCTCTCTTTCTGCTCTTCCCCTCTACTCGTGAGCTCGCTCACTCTTGATTAAATAAATAAAATAAAATAAAATTCTAGGTGATGGACAATTTGCTAAGGACCATGAGTACAACTAATGACTAATATCTTTTCTGCTTATTTCACAAACAGCTCCAATTTTAATTGTGCTCTCTCTCTCCCCCCCTACCCCCACTGGTCATTTTATGGTTTTGTTTCTGCTTCTTTGCTGTCTTTCTCTCTTTCTTTCTCCCCCCTCTCTCCTCTGCCCTCTGGTTCTCATCTCTGCCTGAGCTAGACACTATAATAGTCTTCACCAGGTGTCTGCCAGCCATGGTAGTAGATCTGGGATTTTGGAGGTAGTCAGACCAGCCAACACGTGGGGAAGGTAATTCCATTTGCCACTGCTCCTTGCTCACGAATCTCTTTGGAAACATCAAAGAGATAATAGCCATAGTTTGCATTAATTTTTACATTCCTAGATATCCTAGTCATTAAATCTACAAAACTCCACAAAGGAGACTCCTGGGTGGTTCAGTTAACCCTCTGTTTTTGGCTCAGGTCATGGTCCCAGGGTCCTGGAATCAAATCCCACATTGGGCTCTTTGCTTAGCGGGAAGCGTGCTTCTACCTCTGCCTGCTGCTCCCCCTGCTTGTGCTCTCCCTCTCTCTTACAAATAAATAAATAAGATCTTAAAAAAATAAATTCCACAAAGATTACTGAGGATATGTGAAGGTTGACAGATTATACTTGAAGAATGAATAGATTGATAAAAAGAAAATTCATTTGCTTCTCAATCTTGGGTAAAACTAGCCCCAAACAAAATTCTAATGGCAGGACAGATATCCCATTTCTTACATTGTCAGAAATGCAGATCTGTTATGACCTAAAGAAACAAAATACTCCAGAACTATTTCTAACACAATGTGAGAGAGGCACTTCTTAATACGTCTATCAACTAGAGAATCTCAAGTAAGAAACAGTAAAGCCCTCAGTCAATGCAGGAACTGCAGGTTTTATAAATGGCATTTCAGCAAACACAGGACATACATCAAAGTAGGGTATGTATTTCAAGGTTCAGGGAAAGGCATTTGAAATTATATCCTGATATCCCCTCCTGACTCCATCAGCATGAATGTTTGAGAGTATTTTCACGGGTTAAATTAATTCCCCAAAGGAATTAAAGGAGAATTAAATCATGCAAGGTCTACCTCAGGGGAATTCAAACTTTGGAAGGTATTTGCAAAGTAGGAAAGTATGGAGTAGTATTTGCAAAGTATGAAATGTTTGATGTGAAAATGGTTTTAAACAACTCAGCATGAAATTGACTTACGAAGTCTCTCAGTCTTGGCAACTGTGAATTTGTTCATAAAATCATCTTCCAAAAGTGCCAAATCATTGCACTCCCTCTACACCCCGTCTTGAGATAAAGAGAAGTGAACTTGAAACAGCCAGCCACACAGTTTAACAATATTTTATCCAAGTGATTTTGTTTATCCAATTATAACTGACCATTTCACACTTCAGTATGTTTCATCCGGAGTATTCAACAATAAAATGCAGTGAACAGCCCTGTAGGAAATGTTCTTAGCACTAAATCCAGGGACAGAGTGCACACCGCATGGGCATTAATGCATTTCCTCCCTCACACACTGGTCTGGTCAGTAACATTTCTATTGCCGACACTTGGATTATTAAGGATTATGCATTTTCCCCATGCCCCCATTGCCAAGCTACAGAAATCTGCCCTCATGCCGTCTTGACTACATGACTCTTCCACTGTTAGTAGACCACAGAAAACATCTGGTTGAGGGTGAGTAAGAAGACTGGAAGAGAAACTTATCCCCCTAAGAAAGTGACAGAACTTGTAGCCACGACAGCATCTACCCAAGTCCAAGCCTAAGGGGGAGCATGTGTAGCTTTCATATCAGAGTCGTAGACCAAAAGCTTTCAGGGGCCAAGAATCAAAGTTGGAGAAGGTTGTGACAGTTTGCTGATGGAGGGAGAGAAACCAAGGGAGCTACCTGGAGGAGAGGGAGGGAGGAGCTTTGGGAAAACCTGACGTAAGCAAGGAGAGGGGAATTAAAATCTATCCTTGATTAACATCCCCACCCCCCAAATACTGCCCCTGAGGGAACTGCCAACGGACTTTTAGTTAAGACACAAAAAATGTATAAGGAGTTGTTTCAGGCAAGGAAACCTGAAAGGAAGAAAGTTTTCTCTTTAGGAACTGGTAGAGAAGACAGCCTCTAAAGAAAGTGCTTTGAAACAGGCAGGGAAGGATTTTTAGAGGATTTGGAGGGGGGCGGGTGTGGAGACACTGAGGACACATAGCAGAGATTCTGGGAATAGAAACTAGTTCTCAAGCACTGTGACATTCAGCTTTCCAGCAAATCAGATTGTTGATTGACATGAAAATGGACAAAATGGCACTTCGGCTGTTCCCTTGAGAAACACACAGGAAGCTATTCCTCAATGACTTCACTTTGACGTGGCCAAGTGGAATTTTCCAACTGGTGTTCACTGAGCCTGAGGAGAATGTTATGAGAACAGAGAGATTCCAGATAGTCAGAAAAACTAATTATATAACAAGATTGAGAACATAAGAATAAATATATGCCCCCAAATTATATGTTCGTTGTATATTCGTTTTCTCACCACCTCCCATCACCTCCCTCGTGAGTAACCACTGTTGGTTACATGTTTAGTTGAAATAAGAACTTTTACTAAAAAAATGAAATGAGTATGAAACAATACTCTTATATTTAATATGATTTTTTTCTGTTTTAGTTCTTGTATAACAATCTCAACTTTTTTCTTTTTTTCTTTTCAAAAGTATGTTTGTGAGGTGCCTGGGTGGCTCAGTTGATTAAGCAACTGCCTTTGACTCAGGTCATGGTCCTGGAGTCCCAGGATTGAATCCCGCACCTGGCTCCCAGCTCTGTGGGGAGTCTGCTTCTCCCTCTGACCTTCTCCCCTCTCATGCTTTCTCTCTCTCTCAAATAAATAAATAAAATATTTTTTAAAAAAGTATGTTTGTGAGAGTCAACTGTGTTAAGGGGGTAACACTGGTTCATTCATTTCCCTTTGCAAACTCTTTCCTTTAGGGATGTACAACTTGTGGCAAATTGATGGAATCCCAACTTTCAAAATAATTTTTACAATTACTAACGATGCTGTTATGGACACTCCTGAATATATCTTCAAATATATAATATGTATGTATGTATTATATATATGAAATATATGATTTTTTTTTTGTAATGCTAGATTCGTTATACCTCCAAGATGGAGAGACCATACATAAGGATTTCTGGAGGGCTATGCAATTTGCCAACATTAAACATTATCACAAATTTTAAGTTATTTTAAATTAGTATGTAAAAACTATTTGTTAATAATTTCAATTTTCCTAGTCATTACTGAGGTTGAACATGTTTTCCTATCTTTATTGAATATTCTTCTTGACTTTCTTATGGGTTTTATGTTTATATTTTTAACCATTTTATTGTTTTCAATTTTTAAAAAAGATTTTATTTATTTATTTGACAGAGAGAAAGAGACAGTGAGAGAGGGAACACAAGTGGGGGAGTGGGAGAGGGAGAGGCAGGCTTCCCGCTGAGCAGGGAGCCTAGTGGACGGCTTGATCCCAGGACCCAGGGATCATGACCTGAGCGGAAGGCAGATGCTTAACTGTCTGAGCCGCCCAGGTGCCCATCAAAGCAATGTTTTATGTATTATATGTTATACAAAATTAATAATAAACTATGAAATATATAATGTAAACATCAATATGTGCATGTGGGAAACAAAGGCAGAAGAAAAATAATTAAATTTTCTTACTATCTAGAACCCACTGACAAGTCCTTGAAATAGGCAGAGTGACATTCCTCTAGGGACTTAACTGCCTCCTTGATGTTGACACTTTGCTAAGGGCAAAAAGCAAACCTATCCCACCCAAATCCTCCTCCTCCCCAGGATCCTGTAAGTCTACTTAACATATAAAAATTCTTTTGGAAACTTCCTTTATCTGTAACCCCCTAAGATACATGTTGGCAATCACCCCCCAAGCATATGGCCCACCGATACACATCTGAAGGGTCTCATGACTAAGGTTTTATTAAACGGTAAAAAATAACCTTTTCCCAACAATAGCTAGACCCCTCAAGGTCCCGGGAACCTTGCTTTCAAAATTCCTTAGAGACTCATGTTACCACTAACCCCCTCCCAACTTGAAAGTATATAATGAGCCACTCCTCATGACCCCATGGCAGCCCTTTCTGCTCACGGGTCCTGTCACTGTGCTTTAATAAAATCCCCATTTTGCACCAAAGACATCTCAAGAGTTCTTTCTTGGCTATGGGCTTAGAACCCTAACATCTTTCCTATATCAATTTATATTTAATATTCTTATAAAATATAATCATATATAAAATGCATAGTATAATGTATAATATAGTCATAATATTACATAAGTATAATATACGATATATAAATACACTCTGTAATTACATAAAATTATGTATTAGCATGCAGTTTTATTATAAAATGTACTATTTTAAAGATTTTTAATATTATAAAATATTACTTATTATAATTTTACTATTTATTCTTAAAAGTGAGGTGTTCCTTTATATTAGTATGAATTCAGCAGAGCATCTTTAAGGAGCATTTAGGGAAAACCATGAATAAAATAATCATCCACACTCTTTAAACATAAGAATAAAAATACATATTTAAAATACTTTTCCATACCATTAATCAAATAAATGGAAAATGGTATAATATTAACACTCTAGTGTTCAGATACTTTTCAAAAATAATATTCAATTATAAAAGAGTATAGTCCAATGGCATGACCATAGTCTTGTGGTGGTGTAAATTTATTTTTTTAATTAAATAATATTTAATTATTCCATAATTATTTAATTAATTCCATAATATTTAATTAAAACCCACTCACTGTGCATATGTCATACAGAAATTTATCATAATATTTAATTAAAACCCACTCACTGTGCATATGTCATACAGAAATTTATCAAATAAAATAAGCAGATGTACCCAATGATATATGATTAAAAATCCTCAATAAAGTGTCATATTAACATAAACAAGTTATATTGGAGAAAATGATAAGAGATAAAAGATATATACACTGGGACACCATGCAATGAAAATTTGATATCCTGGGAAACGCTTAGAGCATAATGACAAGTAAAAAACAAATTTACAAACACAAAAACTTTAGAAGACATGTATTACCAGTTATTACTAGATGTAGAAGTGTGAATTTTTTCACTTTTTGTTTTTCAGTGTTTTCTGTGTGTGTGATTTTCAAAACTGCTATGTCTGTATAGTTATTTTATAATAAAAAATTTGAATAGTTCAAACTTTTGAGAAGGAAGAGATATTGTATGGTTAGAAAGAAAAGTGTTGGTGGAAGGTCTGCAGTCTATTTCTTCTTTACAGGGAATGCCAAGGAAAGAAAAAAGAAAAGAGGAGATGATGGGGTCAAATCCCCTTGCACAAAGGTGGATGACAGGGCACTGTTGGTATTTCTACCATTAGACAAGGCAGAGTCCATGGGAAAATCCTTATCTACGGAATGCTTTTAGCAGAATAAATATGACATGGGGCTCGATCTCACCACCCTGAGATCATGACCTGAGCCTAAATCAAGAGATGCATGCTTAACTGACTGAGCCACCCAAACACCCCAAGTTTAATGGAATATTAAAAGGACATGGTCCATACAAAGGGCTCACTTTGTGCAAATGATGTGCTGATGCATCTATTAGACCTTCACATGTTAATTTTTAAATAGAGCAAGTGGTAATGGAAGAAGAGAGAGATTCTGCATTGTTGGTCTCAGGCTTCTCCATGTTTCTTCCTGTTTCCTACAATGGCCTGTATCCTTTGCATTAATGGTAAAATTTGGTAGTGTTTAGAGCTATGATTCTTATGTTGACTTGACACCTTATGTTGTCTAATGATAAAGTTTCTAAAGGAGACAAATCTATAGCACGAACTAGAATTACTTTGTACACTGATGAATTGGAAACACTAGACAATGCTTTGCGCATTAGTAGTACCAAAATATCTTTGTGTTAAGTTTCTACCCCTCTCATGGTTCTCCACATTACCCACCTCAATTTTGTCTTGTGTCACAGAATGCTTTTCAAAAATTCTTCTTTCTGCAATGCTACACTCTAGCTTACAGAAAATTAAAGAGAACACAAGTGAATCATCCAGTCCTGAAAACATGGTAGGGAGGGAGGTTGGGTGTTGCTAATATGAGAGGGATGGGTGAAGAAAACACCTCTTGTTCTCTGCCCGGGGTCCGTCTGTATCTCAGTAAAGAACTACAAAGAAGGATGCACTTGCAGGAAGTGTAATGTGCTAATGTGACTCTTGAAAGAGTTACACAGGATTTAAGAAGTTTTACAGCATTATTTATTCCTCAGTCGATACAAGACATTTATTCAGAGAGATTTAGTGCAGCTAGCAGTTCTTCTAAGTCTTGGAGAAAGAAGCAATCCTAAGCTCACAGCTAAAGAATAATCTTTTTTCACCCCTCTGAGAAGTTGGGTAATATATAAACAAGGCAGTAAGTGGGAATTTATAATATGAATTTGTTAAAGAAATACGTAGTAAATAAAAGTCCTTGGAAAGTTATCCCTATGATTTAGGATAGTATATGCATATAAATTTTAAATTATTTGTATCAGGAAACTGTAAGGACCAGAACTCTTTTACACACGTGCATACGTGCACACGCACACGCGCGCGCGCACACACACACACACACACACACACACAAACACAGAAAGGGATGTTTGTTAGTAAAATGTGAGCTTATGGTCCCTGAGACCTGAGTTTTAAGCTTTCCTTTTATGAGACTTAAGATTCACCTCCTTGCTCACCAACTAATATCTCTTTTGGCTTTAGACGCCTGTCTGAAATGCCTTACCCATTGGTATCTTAATCAATACACACACAAATTCATACATATGTCTCTGTAACTAGTATTTTCCTAACTGCCCACGCTTCTCCATCTCTGTCCCACTCTTGGGCCAAAATTCCACTTTAATCGTCACCTGGGAGCACACACCTGATCATGGACCTATCACGTCACAGCAGGTCCTGGGATGGGCATTTGTAATGAGCCTGTTTATTCAGAGATTGTATATATTCATGTTGTATTTTGACTAAAGTTAAACTTTAAGACCTTTTGGGACGCCTGGGTGGCTCAGTTGGTTAAGTAGCTGCCTTCGGCTCAGGTCATGATCCCAGCGTCCTGGGATCGAGTCCCACATCGGGCTCCTTGCTCAGCAGGGAGCCTGCTTCTCCCTCTGCCTCTGCCTGCCACTCTGTCTGCCTGTGCTAGCTCGCTCGCTCTCCCTCTCTCTGACAAATAAATAAATTAAAAACAAATTTTAAGACCTTTTAAGGAAACGGGAGTTTTCTCCCCCTCTAGCTTGAGATCATTAAATGCAACCAAATGAAGGCATTGCAGGGCTCTACTTTCTGCTCATACTTTCAAATAGGTACGTAAAAATTTTAGGACCAACATATTTCTTACTAAGCAAATTCTTCATTGTGCTGAAATGTCAGAAGATGATAAAGCTAGTCATGAATTAAATACTTCAAGTATATTTTAATCCTGGCACTATTTTACTATTTTCTAAAAGAAAGAAAGGAGGGGAGGGGGGAGGCAGGGAGGGGGGCAGGGGGAAGGCAGGGAGGGAGAGAAGGAAGAAGGAAGGAAGGAAGGAAGGAAGGAAGGAAAGTTCAAGAGATTTTCTTCACAGAAAAAGAAATTGTTCAAATACTATTAAATGATAAAAATCAATACTTGTTTCAATTTGAGATTGAAAGAGCCTTGGTGTGAATGCTGATATTATAATTCTTATTATTTTCTTATACATTACTGAACATGTAGATAGGGGAGACAGTTCACAAATGGTGAAGTAGAGAATGATGATGAAATTGTAATCAAACAAAAGTATTTTGAACATTTACTTTCCTTTGAGAACAACGATACAACAATATTGTGCATATGTCCCAACAGAAGCAAATTTTAATTTCATAGTTAGGTATTTAATGCATTTAGCACATTAAATTTACATCTGATTTCTTTATTAATTCTATGCCTGTCTGTTTAGTAGATTCTAAACTTTTGTCTCCACCTCCGTGGACCTAAAATTAATCTGATTCCTTTTTCTGGGCACTCAAGTGAGTTTGAGTGGTTTAATCTCTATCCCCAGGAGCACAACCAAATTCATCTCCACTGAAAGCTTGACTCCTCTGTGGCTTGGCTCTGCATCTGAGTTCCCATCTGTCACACATTTCACTGCCTCCCCCCCACCCCTGTAGACTATTTGAAGACAATAAGAAAAAAAGCATAGTGGACCCCATAATGTTCAGCTGCTATGATCACAATATGGGACGTCATGATGGCAGTGATTTCCACCACTGGATAAGTAAGAAATGGAGCAGTGTTTTAACTTCGATGCATCCCACAATACTCATATGTGTAGGAAATTGCCTGATCAAGGATTTAATAAGACAACTCCTCTTTCTTACTTCTCTCAGAATTTTGATATTAAAGTACCACAGGTCTCTAAGAGTAACAAAATTAATGCAAGGAACTTTTATCTCACCCAATAATATTATTATTATTGGGTGAGATAAAATTTTAATATTTATTTTTTAAAATTTAATATTAATATTTTATCTCACCCAAATAATATTAATACTAAGAGGGATAATAAGAACATAGCAGGACTTGGAATAGTGTTGGTGCTGTTGTTTATAATTTGAAGCCCAAGAGGGAGATCTTGAATTCAGTGTTATACTCACAGCAATGCCCAAATGTTTTATTTGATTTAATATTCTGTTTACATGATGCCAAACAACCTATTAATTATGCAAAAATTAATCAATTTGTTCTTTGTACCATAAAGTTTTTTAAAAAATACCAAAACTAGGTAGGTCACAACTTCTTCCATGGGTAATAACTTCAGTTGAAGTTTTAATTTATTTATTCATTGCAAAAGTGAACATTCACATATTGTGTCTACCTAGTTATGGCTCTTATACATCAACATTTTTATATTTGTTAGTTTTAGTGCATTGCGGATAACATTTTTACATTAATATTTACATGTTTCAGAAAATATGCAGTGCAAATTCAAGGAACACCTACAGAGATAAGAAAAATAGGAAGCACTCATACCTACCAGGCTCTTTGTTTAGGGGAGTATGAGCACCCTCCCAAAATTTTATAGTAGCCTTTCCTGCTGTCTGTCTCTGCCTTTCACCTCTTTTCCTCTGCTTGTATATCCATTTATACTACATATTCTTACTGTTTTATAGGATTTCAAGAGAAAAGAACATGGAAGGTAAGGTGAGATGGGGTACAACAACCAATTCATTAAAAGGGGGGTACAGTTAAGACTTTTAGACTAGAGGACCTTAAAAATCAGCTTAAAATAAAAAATATATATATAAAATAAAAATCAGCTTAAGATCTGTGTTGCTTTGTTCAGTAGGCACAGGGATTTGGTGAAGATTTGTGTACAAGGAAGTGATGTGTTAGAGAGAACCCTAATCCTGATTCCTCTGGCACTACTGGCAAAGACTCTATCGCAATTATTGTTAGGCTTGAGATATGGCAGCCTTAGATCTACTCTCCACTTAAGTCAATTCTTACCTCTGGGATCCCCCAAAACATCGTGGACAGAACTCTACAGGTGTTTGACCCGAGGAAGTGGGTAACTTTGGAAGGCAGCTTTGTTGGAATAGACTTTTCTCTTAAAATACATGAGACTGTCTCCAAGGACAAGAAAAGCACATGGCATAGTGAAGGACACTCACTTGAGAGATGAGAATATTGATACTCAACAGTCCTTAATTGTGTGACCAGAGAAAAGTCTCCTAGAACCAAGGGATTCCAAGTCTCTATTTGAGAACTATGGCACAAAATTATCTCTAAGAATCTTCCCACTATAGCTTTGTGACATGACATGATCCAGAATTGTCCCCTTGGCCTCTGAGTCTAAGCACAGAAAGAATACAAAAACGATGTCACTATTTGTGCCATAAAAAGGCCAGCTTTGCTCACCGTAGAGGAGCACACCTGAAGGCACTCCCTTGCATCAGACTCTGCACCAGCTAGAGGTTTTCCTCCCCTCCCCAGGCAGCTGGGGGATATACTGACTGCAAATGGCCAATTTTCTGAACTCTTTTATTAAAGTTGTGATTTCAGGAGCACCCCATGGACCTCCTTTTGATGGGACCATGAGTTCTCTGTGTTCTTAGAAAATCACTAGAGAACTCAGCCATGGAGGAGGTCAAAGCACAAAAGATTTCTTTTAAGTCTTCTGGAAAGTCAAAACTCCCCCATTTTGTTTTCCCACCTGTAGTAGAAAGACCCAGACTTGTTGATACTTAATTTGCTATTGATAACTTCTAAAAAATGTAAAGAAGCAATCCATCAGGGGCACCTGGGTGGCTCAGTGGGTTAAATCCTCTGCGTTCTGCTCGGGTCATGATCTCAGGGTCAAGCTCTGCTCAGCAGGGAGCCTGCTTCCTCCTCTCTCTCTGCCTGCCTCATTGCCTACTTGTGATCTCTGTCTCTGTCAAATAAATAAATAAAATCTTTAAAAAAAAAAAAAGCAATCCATCAGAATAATTCTGCCAAATGTCAAGGCTATGAGAATGGTTTAATTGTAAGGATGCCTTGCAGTGGCTTGGGTCTGGATTCTCTGTTTGGTTAGCAGAGGGAGAAGGGAAAAAATGAGAAAGCATTTTCCTCAGGCAGGAATATTCACTGATCCTTGAAAAACATACAGTGGGTTCCCTAGATTAGGAAATAGGTCGATTTCATGCCTTTGTGTCTAAAGATTTCATTTCTGTGAATGTGCTAGTAAACTGGCAGGTGGAGAATTGTCTGGGCTCCAAGCAGAACTAGAGCCCTCATACTGGCCCCAGATGGAGCTCGCTCTGTGCCTTGTCAGGGGGGAAGAGACATTTTCACCAACTGTGGGTGATCCAGAAACACCCACATGCACTAGAAAGTAACACAGTTGGAATTTCTAGAAAAAGCTCCTAACTAGAAAAGTTTCTCTGCAAAATCTGTATTAGTGTGGGGTTTGACTTCTGACTGCAGGCCTGAAACAAAACTCTATTCTTTCTCGTCGTATTAATCTTTTATATTTCGTAATTTAGAATTCTGCTTTAAGAGATCAACTCAGTAGTTTTGCTTCTAACTTTTCCATTAACAGTTGTGTGGAATGCTTTCCACCAAACCTTGCTTATCTTCTGATGTGTGGTGTCTTTTTTGGGTATTTCCTTGCAAAATCAGATCCCCTTCTTTCAATTAGTTATAAAGTGTTAGAATGTTAAATGGCTATGTGTGCCAATACCACGCTGTACTCTGGAAATCCTGTTAGGAGTTGTAGAAAACATGCTATCAAGTTCCTAGTCACTTCAAAAGCATACAAGTGTTGGCACATCAAAGATTCTAATTCATTTTTAAAGTAACACGGAGTGAGTTTTTGAACTTAATGATAACTTGGCAATTTGAAATGAGTAAGCTATGGAATGTTGATCCACTTTGGGCCTGCAGGAAGGATTGCAGGAAAATGCCCTGTTCTGATGACTCAGTAGAACCCAGCAAATAGAAAATCGTATGCACACTTCCTAAAGTTTGCTTGCTGGCACCATTCCTCTGCATTGAAAAACCAAACTCATTAACCAGATGAATACAAAGCAGTGCATTCCACAGTTAATCATGCTGTTCTGGGCACATCAAATTAGCTCTGTTCAGAGAAGCATGATGCTTACTAAGTCCACAGCCTCAGAAAATAGTACCTGGGAACTGGGAGTATCCTATGGATTGAGAATCGATCAGAAAGGAAATGGAAGTGGAATGTAGAAAATAAAAATCCATTTCCTAGTAAAAGTATATAAAAATCCTGACAGTTTGCTTTCTTGTTGGGTTCTGTATGTCTTGCCATCAGAGAATACATGATATGACCATTATACAATGTACTGTATATTAAGTAATGAGAGCTCTGAGTAGAACATCCTACAATGCAAAGTTCTGCAATATTTTTGGAAATATAGAAACAAGTAGAAAATAATAAAACACTTCCAGACCTGTAGTCCATGCAGACAGTACCAGGGTAAAGAGATCTAAGAATGGAGAGAGAATAATTAGAGAAATCGGATATTGATGTATGCTTTGAAGTAAGGAAATGAAAACCATTGGTCTACAAAATAGCATTAAATTCAACATAATTCACACTTATCAGGTACACAGTACACACCAGGAATTCAGCTAGATACTAGGGATGCCACCATGAATTGCACTGTACAAAGGAAAGAGAGAAACTTTGCCCTATGCAGGATATCGCAAGCATTTTGGCTTGGATGATGAATCAGCATTGGGTGGTAAGAAGAACTAAGGCAGATGAGATAGGAAGCTCCAACTAGAACATACACTTGACATTATAAACAGCCATGTAATTATAGATGGGCAGACTAAAATTGATTGGCCTGGAAATACACTGGAAAGTAGTGCCATTAGAATGTCATTAGAATGACACCAAATTGGCAGGGGCACCATAGATTCTGTAACCAAGGCCCCGTCAATATTCAATGATCACTCAATCTGTCACATTGACCATATGGCAATTCAAGTCAAGCTTTAAGGAAGCCAGAGTGACACGTGTTCTCAATGATATGTTGTTTTCGAGCACAGACTAATGCACTTCCTGAAACAGGGCTGCCAGCTCTGATTCTATCGAGCAGAAACCAATGTCAAGAGGCCAACGTTATAAGCAAAACATTTCTTCTCCATATGACTACAACAAAGCACTTGAATTGCTGGTGTATAATCAAGTTAAGCAATTCAGTAGTGGGTAAGTAGATAATAAATGCACACTTCACAACCCAACAGAAGAATGCTTTTCACAGATGGCTGAACATGGCAGAAATCATCATAAAACTAAGCTAACTCCTTCCCCTTCCTGTAGGAGAGATTTTGCTTGAGGTCTGTACCTCCGTCCTTCTCCGGCAATGCTGGAGAACAGAACCAGGACTTAAATGCCATTTGCAAATCAGATGCTGCTGTATCGACAGCAAAACCAGGGCCAAACTCCCAAGACCACATTCCTGGTACTGAAGAAGCAACTTTGAAAGAGACAAGTGCTTAGCCTGAGGGAACAACAGAGTGACCCTGGCATTTGGGCTATGCTGATGTATTTAGGGAGCAACATTTCTTTTTCTTTCTTCTTTTTTTAAAAATTAACATATAATGCATTATTTGCTCCAGGGGTACAGGTCTGTGAATCATCAGTCTTAATACAATTCACAGCATTCACCATAGCACATACCCTCCCCAGTGTCCATCACCCAGCCACTCCATCCCTCCCACCCTCCTCCTTCCAGCAACCCTCAGTTTGTTTCCTGAGACTAAGAGTCTCATATGATTTGTCTCCCTCTCTGGTCCCATCTTATTTTTTTCCCTACCTACCCCCCAGGACCCCCTGTCCTCTCAAATTCCTCATATCAGAGAGATCATATGATAATTGTCTCCCTCTGATTGACTTATTTCATTTAGCATAATACCTAGATGTCCATCGACAGATGAATGGATAAAGAAGATGTGGTGTATATACACAGTGGAATACTATGCAGCCATCAACACCCCCCAAATCTTGCCATTTGCAACAACATGGATGGAATTAGAGGGCATTATCCTAAGGGAGCAACATTTAGATTCTAAAATATTTTAACACGGGTATGTACTTAAAAAAAATAAAAATAAAAATAAGGCAAGCATCATCTTGCCAAAGCATCATTACACTAAAACAACAGCTTTATTTATTTAGTGACTAGCCTCCAAATGACATTTCATGCTAAGTGAGTCAAGAATAAGATAGTGCAGTTCTCAAACATTATTTGTTTGTGCTGGTCAATATTTTGTTGAGCTCAGTAATGAATGGACCAGCAGGGAGATGAAGGAGCTACTTTAAAAAGGATTTAGAAAGTGGAGATTTATACAGTCAGTTTTGAAAGGGATACCTACAATTAAGATTGCCAAATTAGTTAGAAGACTGGCTAACTTCTTACGGTCATGAAATCACAACTTCTTTCAATTTTTGCAAATTAAATTCTAACCTTGGAGGATGTATTGGCTGGGGGTGGTTGGCCAAATGAACTGTCACAATAAATTTCTGATGCGAGTAAAGCAGACTTCCTAGAACATGCATGAACTTGACTGAACACACATCTCATCTCTCCCAAAGTGTGGGATATAATTTTGTTTCACAAAGAAGATCTTCTCTTATCATATTCATCTTTTTTTTTCTTTCTGCCACATGTATTTGTTCCTGATAGTGCAGACACAGGCTCTAGGCTCAGATAAATTCATATACTAGACTTCAGAAATACCACATCCATTAAAGAAATCTTGTTTTCCCCTTAATTTTTCTCACATTATAAGTTTGTGACAAGACAGGGTTAACATGTTGGCCGGACCACACAGCCTTTCAGAAGCAGGAATGGAACTGAACCCCAAGGTGCCTGACTTCTTTTTGGAACTCCTTCCAATATATTATGCTGCTCAGTTGTATAAAAAGTATGAAACTTACGCATTTCATAAGCTTTATGCACTTCCTATAGGGTTAAGGGGAAAAAAACCTTGACAATAACATTCTTACTGTGTGGTTCTCATTGGGCTTTACTTCTGTACTTCTTAGGTGGCATGATCACTCACTTTTTAAAGCTAAAATGGAGTTGAGCAGGTAATGTTGCTGGTTTACAATTCTAGTTGCTACCATGCATGAGTAGTAAGTAAACCACAGACAACAAACATGCCAGATGCCCTGGGATGATTTACTCTTGAAGATTCATATTCTGAATCACAATATTCCAAGCATGGCACTGCTGAAACAAAGACTAAAATACTGGGAATCAAAAAACTATTTATACAATTCAAACCGTGTAGTTCCGGGGAGGAAAACTGAGAACGAATGGCTAAGGCAGTGAGTCATCTGTTAGCATTGAAGCTGCAAACCATTACATTTTTTAAAAAAATTTTTTAAATTATCATATAATGTATTATTTGTTTCAGGGGTACAGGTCTGTGATTCATCAGTCTTACACAATTCACAGCACTCACCATAGCACATACCTTCTGCAACGTCCATCACCCAGCCACCCCATGCCTCTCACCCTTCTCCCCTCCAGCAACCCTTACTTTGCTTCCTGAGATTGAGTCTCTTATAGTTTGTCTCTCTGTCTGGTTTCATCATGTTTCATTTTTCCCTCCCTTCCCCTATGTTCCTCTGTCTTGCTTCTCAAATTCCTCATATCAGTGAGATCATATGATAATTGTCTTTCTCTGATTGACTTATTTCACTCAGCATGATACCTCTAGTTCCATCTACATCAAACTCAACACCCAAAGAATAATACAATCAAGAAATAGGCAGAAAACATGAACAGACATTTCCGCAAAAAAGACATCCAAATGGCCAACAGACACATGAAAAAGTATTCAACATTACTTGGCATCAGGGAAATACAAATAGAAACCACAGTGAGATACCACCTCACACCAGTCAGAATGACTAAAATTAACAAGTCGGGAAACAACAGATGTTGGTGAGGATGCGGAGAAAGGGGAATCCTCCTACACTGTTGCCGGGAATGCAAGCTGGTGCAGCCACTCTGGAAAACAGTAGAGATTCCTCAAAAAGTTGAAAATGGAGCTACCCTATGAACCAGCAATCGCATTACTGGTTATTTACCCTAAAGATACAAACGTAGTGATCCGAAGGGGCACATGCACCTGAATGTTTATAGCAACAATGTCCACAATAGCCAAACTATGGAAAGAACCTAGATGTCCATCAACAGATGAATGGACAAAGAAGATGCAGTATGCACCTTAAATAGGTCTAAATTAAATGAGTGATTTTTCTCACACAGAATAAAAGTTCACACATATTGAACAAGTGGTAACAAGGTTTCCAGAAAATAAATTACTAACATATCTTCCAAACTTCATTACAAAAAATGATATTATAGAATCTGTAGACTGCCTTCATGTTTTGTTTTGTTGCAGAGCTGACTTCTATAATATTTAAAGTCAATCTAACTTTATCAAATGAGCCATGTGAATATAAATGACTACTAAAACCCCTTTTCTTTCATTTAATGTAACTGAAAGAGAATGAGCTATTCTAGAATTCTGAAATTGGGGGAAATAGGAAGAGAGAAGAAAAAACTATAAATGAGAGTCTAAGTCTTACATCCCTCAGTTACATAAATACTAATACTTCATGTATTAAAAAAATCAGTTTTCCTTTCTCCATTTCCTTTTTTTAAAAAAAGAGATTTTATTTATTTGAAAGAGAGAGAGAGTGCACTTGATCAAGGGGAAAGAACAGAGGGAGAGGGTGACACACACCCCCACTGAGCAGGGAACACAACACCCAGGATCCGGGTGTTCGATCCCAGGACTCCGGGATCATGACCTGAGCCAAAGGCAGATGCTTAACCCACTGAGGCACTCAGAAAGTGCTCTCCATTTCCTTTTTACCAGCCTATAAAAATAAAAAAATATGTGAAATGAGTGGATATAATTAACTTTCCTACAGATAATATGATGTAGGGTTCCATCTAATTAGGTGGTTTTAGATTATCTCTACCATTTTAAATAACCAACTTGACTACTGAGTGTCATGAACACCAAGCTCTGTATTATACAACTAATAACACTAAGTTATGTATGGATGTCACCATCACAATTATCACAAAAAAATATTTTTTAAATAGCTCCCTGTAATATCAGCAGTTTTGTGCTTTCTAGAATTTCTGCCATCTGCAGAGAGATCCACAGAGGTTATCTTCCACGGGTGGACCAGTCAGGTACCGCTTGAAGAAATCATAGTTACACCTTAGTTCTTGGTTTTATGGCACCAGTGAGAAATATAACATCTAGCAGCTGTACGTTGTAACAACTGCTCACATCCAAGTGTGTCATTTAAAACAACACATTTTACACATCCTTGAGTCTAAAGCATGCACAGGTTCATATTAAAACAAGAACCACACAGCTGGAGATTGCGGTCAAGATGGCGGAGAAGTAGCAGCTGAGACGACATCAGGTAGCAGGAGATCAGCTAGATAGCTTATCAAACCATTGCGAACACCTACAAATCCAACGGGAGATCAAAGAGAGAAAGAACAGCAATTCTGGAAACAGAAAATCGGCCACTTTCTGGAAGGTAGGACTGGCGGAGAAGTGAATCAAAAGCAACGGGAGGATAGACCGCGGGGGAGGGGCCAGCTCCCGGCAAGCGGCAGAGCAACGGAGCACTAAATCAGGACTTTTAAAAGTCTGCTCCACGGAGGGACATCGCTCCAGAGGCTAAACCGGGGTGAAGCCCACGCGGGGTCAGCGTGGCCCCAGGTCCCGCAGGGTCACAGAAGGATCGGGGGTGTCTGAGTGTCACAGAGCTAGCAGGTATCGGAGATGGAAGCTGGCTACAGAGACAGAGCCGAGGAGTGAGCTCTCAGCTCGGGGTTACCTTGAACCGGTCGCAGGCTGGGTGAGCTCAGAGCGCGGCCAGAGGCGAGGGAGATGGGAGTGGCCGGGGCTTTTCTCTGAGGAGTGGAGCCCCGAATCTCAGCTCTTCCGGGCCAGAGACTAGGAGGCCGCCATTTTCATTCCCGTCCTCCAGAACTCTACGGAAAGCGCTCAGGGAACAAAAGCTCCTGAAAGCGAAACTGAGCGGATTACTGAGCCCAGCCCCTGGTAAGGGCGGTGCAGCTCTGCCTCGGGCAAAGACACCTGAGAATCACTACAATAGGCCCCTCCCCCAGAAGATCAAAAGAAATCCAGCCAAGACCAAGTTCACTTAACAAGGAGAGCAGCAGAACTCCAGAGGAGGAGAAAGCAAAGAGCGGAATTCATGGCTTTCTCCCCATGATTCTTTAGCCTTGCAGTTAATTCAATTTTTTCTTTAAAGGGCATTTTCCTAGGGTCTTTACCACCCTTTTAGTATTTTATTTGTTCCTTCATATAATCTTATTTGGAAAAAATGACAAGGCGGAAAAACTCACCACAAAAAAAAGAACAAGAGACAGTACCAAAGGCTAGGGACCTAATCAATACAGACATTGGGAATATGTCAGATCTAGAGTTCAGAATGACAATTCTCAAGGTTTTAGCCGGGCTTGAAGAAGGCATAGAAGATATTAGAGAAACCCTCTCTGGAGATATAAAAGCCCTTTCTGGAGAAATAAAAGAACTAAAATCTAACCAAGTTGAAATAAAAAAAGCTATTAGTGAGGTGCAATCAAAAATGGAGGCTCTTACTGCTAGGATAAATGAGGCAGAAGAAAGAATTAGTGATATAGATGACCAAATGATGGAGAATAAAGAAGCTGAGCAAAAGAGGGACAAACAGCTCCTGGACCACGAGGGGAGAATTCGAGAGATAAGTGACACCATAAGATGAAACAACATTAGAATAATTGGGATTCCAGAAGAAGAAGAAAGAGAGAGGGGAGCAGAAGGTATATTGGAGAGAATTTCCCTAATATGGCAAAGGGAACAAGCATCAAAATCCAGGAGGTGCAAAGAACCCCCCTCAGAATCAACAAGAATATGTCCACACCTCAACACCTAATAGTAAAATTTACAAGTCTTAGCGACAAAGAGAAAATCCTGAAAGCAGCCCGGGAAAAGAAGTCTGTAACATACAATGGTAAAAATATTAGATTGGCAGCAGACTTGTCTACAGAGACCTGGCAGGCCAGAAAGTACTGGCATGATATATTCAGAGCACTGAACGAGAAAAACATGCACCCGAGAATACTATATCCAGCTAGGCTATCATTGAAAATAGAAGGAGAAATAAAAAGCTTCCAGGACAAACAAAAACTGAAAGAATTTGCAAACACCAAACCAGCTCTACAGGAAATATTGAAAGGGGTCCTCTAAGCAAAGAGAGAGCCTAAAAATAGTAGATCAGAAAGGAACAGAGACAATATATAGTAACAGTCAC
>PISX010027893.1:0-22337 GCA_004024625.1 Mellivora capensis
AAAAAAAAAAAAAGAATATATGAAGGAGCAAATAAAATACTAAAAGGGTGGCAATGACCCCAGGAAAATGTGCTTTAACCACATCAGAAGGGACCCCAAATCGTGGGGTGGAGGGGGAGAAAGGGGATAAAAAGATTTCAAAAAAAATTTTTTTAACAAAAATGAAGAAAAAATATAAAAAAGAAAAAATATAATCAGGTTGGTGACTAGAACAGGGTCACCCACTTAATTTGGGGAGCATTTTGGTCTCTTAGAAGAAACTACCTCCCAAAAATTTAAAGAATGAAAAACACATATAAGGGTAATCACAATGAAGGGATAGAATATACCTATAAAGATGAAAAAAAAATTTTTTTTAATTTCTAAAAAAGGAGTTGATAAAGTAAGTTGGTAGGGAGAATAATGAAAAGAAAAGTGGAGAGAACTTGCTCAGGCTGGAGACTAGAACAAGCCTGGAGCTAGATTAAGGGTATATTTTGATCTATTAGAAGTTGTACCCCAAATTTTTTAGAAGAAAAAACTCTATGTGTATACAAAAAAATAAAGTTAGATACAATGAAGCGTAAAATATGACTATAATAATGAAGGTTCAAAAAAGATTATTTTTTTATGAAAGGTATTGTTAAGATAAGCTAGTTAAAAATCATTAAGAGGAAAGGGTAAAAGTTAAAAAAAAATTAGAAGAAAAAAAATTAAATTAAAAAAAATTAAATTAACTGTGAGACTAAAGAATCATGGGGAGAAAGCCATGAATTCCATGCTTTGCTTTCTCCTCCTCTGGAATTCTGCTGTTCTCCTTGGTAAGTGAACTTGGTCTTGGCTGGATTTCTTGTTGATCTTCTGGGGGAGAGGCCTGTTGTAGTGATTCTCAATTGTCTTTGCCCCAGGCAGAATTGCACTGCCCTTACCAGGGGCCAGGCTAAGTAATCTGCTCGGGTTCGCTTTTGGGACCTTTTATTCCCTGAACAATTTCTGTAGAGTTCCAGAGGACGGGAATGAAAATGGCAGCCTCCCAATCTCTGGCCCGCAGGAGCCAAGAGTTCGGGGCATCACTCCTCAGTGAAGCCTCAGAGAAAAGCGCTCAATCACTCCCATCTCCCTGGCCCTGGCCACGCTTGGAGAAAAGCACTCAATCGCTCCCATCTTCCTGGCCTCTGGCTGCGCTCTGAGCTCACCCAGCCTGCGACCAGTTCAAGGTAACCCCGAGCTGAGATCTCACTCCTTGGCTCTGTCTCTGTAGCCGGCTTCCCCACTCTAATACCTGCGAGCTCTGTGACACTCAGACACCCCCAATCCTTCTGTGACCCTGCAGGACCTGGGGCCATGCTGACCCAGCGTGGGCTTCACCCTGGTTTAGCCTCTGGAGCGATGTCCCTCAGTAGAGCAGACTTTTAAAAGTCCTGATTTTGTACTCCGTTGTTCCACCGCTTGCCGGGAGCCGGCCCCTCCCCCCACGGTCTATCTTCCCATCACTTTGGATTCACTTCTCTGCCATCCTACCTTTCAGAAAGTGGTCGGTTTTCTGTTTCTAGAATTGTTGCTCTTCTTCTCTTCAGTCTCCTGTTGAATTTGTAGGTGTTCGCAATAGTTTGATAAGCTATCTAGCTGATCTCCTGCTACCTGATGTAGTCTCAGCCTGCTACTTCTCCGCCATCTTGACTCCTCCCTTCTTCATCAACAATGTGGTTTTGATTTGAATTTCCCTGATGGCTAATGATGTGAACATTTTTTCTTGTGTCTGTTATCCATTTGTATGTCTTCTTTGGCCAAACTGTGGAAGGACCCAAGATGCCCTTTAACAGATTAATGGATAAAGAAGATGTAGTCCATATATGCAATGGAATATTACTTAGGTATCAGAAAAGATGAATAGCCAATATTTGCATCAACATGGATGGAACTGGAGGAGATTATGCTAAGTGAAATAAGCCAAACAGAGAAAGACAATTGTCATATGGTTTCACTTACTTGTGGAACACAAGGAATAGTATGGAGGACATTAGGAGAAGGAAGGAAAAAATGAAGGGGGGGGAATCAGAAGGAGAGACGAGCCATGAGAAACTATGGATTCTGGGAATCAAACTGGAGGTTTTAAGGAGGAGAACGGGTTAGCCCAGTGATGGGTATTAAGGAGGGCACATATTAAATGGAGCACTGGGTTTTATACACAAACAATGAATTATGGAACACTATATCAAAAACCAATGATGTACTGTATGATGACTAACATGACAAAATAAATAAATAAATATAAGAATAAATAGGAGCACCTGGGTGACTCAGTGTGTTAGGCCTCTGCCTTTAGCTCAGGATTGAGTCCCACATCAGGCTCTCTGCTCAGCAGAGAGCCTGCTTACCCCTCTTTCTCTGCCTTCCTCTCTGCCTACTTGTGATCTCTCTCTGTTAAATAAACAAAATCTTAAAAAAGAAAAAAAGAATGAATAAATAATATTTTTTTCCAAACAGTGGAATGCTAATTTACTATAGGAACTCAATAAGTATGGTTAGAGGATAATCAAAATGTAATACATAATACACTGTGTAAAAAGTGTAGATAAGGACAGAGTTGTCTCTGCAAGCAACTTGCTTACCCTCTACAAATAGATCTGGACATCTACAGCCCTCTGAGAAGGGAATCAATCCTCTACCTCACTCCTACCTTCATCAGCCAAATATGTGCTATTGAGTGAAAATGCAGAGCTGGGTAGATGTGGTGAGTTAGTCTGGGATAGGAAAGAGCTCAATGTAGTAGATTTAAAAAATATGTTCAGGTATGACATACAGGAGTAGAAAGGCTCAAAAAGAACAACTATCACCTCCATAGTATGACAGGAGTATCATAAATAGAGCAACACAGTCTGATGAATCTGAAACTCCTAAAGGACTTCAAGCCCTAAAGAGTTTCTTCAAAATACCATGGTTCAGCATAGATCTAAAATTCCTGGAAGAGGAGAGCCTGGATGGCTCAATGGGTTGAGCCTCTGCCTTTGGCTCAGGTCATGATCTCATGATGTGGGATAGAGCCCCGCATCAGGCTTTCTGCTCAGCAGGGAGCCTACTTCCCCCTCTCTCTCTGCCTGCCTCTAGGCCTCCTTGTGTGCTCTCGCTCTCTCTCTCTCTCTCTGTCAGATAAAGAAAATTTTTTTAAATAAATAAATAAATAAATATAAAATAAAATAAAATTCCTGGAAGACTCCAAGCTCCACAGAATTCCTCATAGCACCATGCCTGGTACAGAATAAGACCTCTGAAACTCCCAAAGACACCAAGTTCTATTTAATTTATCATGGCACCACAGCATAGCACAAAAGAGTACAGAGAGCTGGATGGAGTTCCCTGATAGGTGAGGCTGTAATGGCTTCACAGGGAACCTCAAGCATCCCCAAAAGGAGCTAAGATGTTCCCCATATTACAAGAGTCAAGTGGATATGTTAAACATGGGAGTTCCATACTGTTTTGTTGTCTCTGTAAATGTGAAACATGTGAGCTTAACGCCAGCTGCGGACCCAGGTCTTCAGAAGCTACCAGCCAGGATGAACACAAATGCAGCCAAGAGTTATATATCAGCAGCAGAGGCCAGCAAGGACAGGTAATGATAAATGAAGACCAGATGCCACAGGGTGGCAGTATGTAAGTCATACCCTCAAGTCTCCATCCTCTCAGGATGAGGATGAGTGGAGGAAATGGAGTTGACTGAGAAAGCCCAGAAGGGACTGACATTCTTCTGAGTTGGGTAAGATTGAATTTCTACCACTAAGCCAAATTAGGAATTAACTTCATTATATGAAAATTTTAGAAGGAAGAATTTTGATAACTTGAGTAAGAGGCCTTTAAAATCCATACCTTTTATACATATTTCAAGTCCCTACTATGTGCAAAGCACTGTGCCAGCTTCTTGGAAGATACATCTATCTTGGAAGATACCCAGTAATGCTGGGCCAGATGTCATCTTTAAATGAGTCTAGTTTGGGCAAGAATGTGATCACACAAAGTGATGTTGTCAACCTGAGATGATTTACAAAGAGAAACAAGAGCTCTAAAGAGGTTCACAAAAGGAAGAAATAATACTGACATCGTTTATTCAGGGAAATTTCACAAAGATGAGTGCATTTGGAGGAACAACAATGAAATTCCAATATTTTGAGCATCAAGACTGTAATAAAGCATTTAAATTTACAAGGATCGGATTTGTACAGGTGGATGACAGACAAATCATTTATTGATTTAATGTTGCCTTTTCTAAAGCACTGTCATCCATATGTTGACTTAAAGCCATTGCAAAATCACCATTTTTGATGTCTACATAAGAAGCAGGAGGGTCAGAAATAGCATTTAGCATCAGAGGACTTGAAACTGAACGCTGTAGCACCAAGAATCAAGTGAACATCTAAAGATAAACCTGAACGCTTTCACCTCAGCTTTCACTATTTGCTTCCTCTCAACTGAACTAGAAGTAACTAAGAGACTGTCACATTCCTGTAACCATGGAAGTTCTTAACCACTTGAATGACACTCAAAACAGGCCCAGCAGACAAAGAGGGTTACTCTGCAAAGGCCACAGTATAAGCCAGAGACGAAGGTAGGGATAAACTAGAAAAATGCCAGCATGGAGACTCACATGATCCTTAGTGGTATCCATCATAAGATCAGAAACAAGAAAGAGAATGTACACCAGGCAGTTGACAATGTTCTTTGAAAGTTGATGCAGTGTTTAATTGATTCTCTGAGCCACTTGGCTACCAAAATGAATAAGTAAGAAATAAAAATAGAAACTGGAGAGGAAAGATGAAAGCTCTCAGCTGTACTCTAAGACCAGCTAAATGCAAGATCATGAGCAAGTGTTTCTGCTTTTCTGGGTCTGTTTTTTTGTTGATCTGAAGAAAATTAACTGAATGGTTTCCATGTTCCCTTCCAGCTACAGAAGTTTAATAGAATCCCAGTACAAATACAAGGAGTGAAAAAATAACTTTAAAAATAGCCTAGGAGAGAAAGGGGACCAAAAAAAAAAAAAAAAGGCAGGGGGGGAGGAAGAGAATGAATTAGGGGAGGGTACAATAATTTTCTTCCATTACCTGTACAAATACGTCAGTTGTAACATGCAGTTTGCTGTACATTCTTACCCATGATATACTCTTGATCCCACTGTCTAAGACCTAAATCCAATGGCTTGTTACCCAGTTCACATTTACAAAATGTGCTTGATGGAATAGAGAAGAATCTAGGCATTTCTTGTCAAAGTGAATGTTTTATCTCAAAGGAAGACTAGAGTCACAAAGTTGAGCAATGCTACATAATATTCCTGAGAAATACATGCAATAATTTTTATCAAACCTACGTTATTTCATTTTGGTTTTGCTTTATGTGGATCATTAATCCCAACTACACTTGGTCTTAAACACATAAAAGGTGACCTCTGTTACCTCCAGTTCTCGTTTTATTCACCAAAGTGGCATATCAGTACCTACTGATGTCTTCTCCTTTAAAAATCCTCAATTATTCAGAAAAGATAATAAAATACATCTTTGTTTAAAACTTCTAAAATCTTTATGCTATTTGTGAACACCATTACTGAACCATGTACAGACCACACAGGCATTCTCTTATTCCCCCAATTATTTTATTCTCCAAAACCACTAATATAGATATAAAAGATCCCTGGAATCTAACATTATGATATTAGCTTCAGGTTGGGGTGCCAACTTACCATGAAGTCTCACTAAATTCACACGAATGAAACACACCTATCATATTCCCTTAACATGGGAGCTCATGTTCAGTAATAAATTTCTCAGGCAAATGAAAAATCTCCAAATGTGTATGTTCAATTTACCATGCACAATTTAAAATACATAATGCATATACATATTGATAAACATTCATATAAATAAATAATATAATATATAATATAAATGTTCTACAAATAAATGTGTTCTGATTATTATGCCAGAATCTGTAGAGGATACTAAGTTAAATAAGGCACAATTCCCAAATTCAGGAAACTTACAGACTGGTTAAAGAGAGAAGACTGGAGGATCACTTTTCTATATGAAGTATTAATAAAAATAATAATTACCATTCACTATTCACTATGTAGAAGCCACTTTTACATGACACTTAAATGTCTGAGTTATTTAATTGACATAGTAACTTCCTATCATAGGTGCCATTATTAAATTCTTTTTACAAATAAAGTTTGAAGTACACTGTTGTATTTTTAAGGTGTTTTATGTAAGACTCATGGTAAGCACAAAGCAAAAATCTACATTGGATTCACAAAAAAAATTTTTTTAAAGGTATCAAAACATACCACTATGGAAAATTGTCAATTCACGAAAAAGACAGCAAAAGGGGAAAATCCCTGAGATATCTATACACTGAAATTATAAGACATTGATGAATGAAATTGAAGAAGACACAAATAATGGAAAAATATTCTGTGCTCACGAATTAGAAAAATTAATGTTAAATGTCCATATTGTCCAATGCCATCTACAGATTCAGTACAATTCCTATCAAATCTCCAATGGCATCTTACACAGAAATGGAAAAACAATCCTAAAATTCACATAAAACCTCAAAAGATCACAAATAGACAAAGCAACCCTGAGAAAGAAGAAAAAAGCTAGAGACATATGCTTCCTGATTTTAAAATTTATTATAAAACTATTGTAAGGGAGCACCTGAGTGGCTCAGTGGGTTAAAGCCTCTGCCTTTGGTTCAGGTCATGATCCCAGGGTCCTGGGATTGAGCCCTGCGTCAGGCTCTCTGCTCATCAGGGAGCCTGCTTCCTCTCTCTCTCTCTGCCTGCCTCTCTGCCTACTTGTGATCTCTGTCAAATAAATAAATAATATCTTTAAAAAAAAAACGATTGTAATCAAAACAGTATTGTACTGGCATAAAAACAGACATATAGACCAATGGAACATAATCAAGAATTCAGAAATAAACCAATCATAAACAGTCAACTAATATTTGACAAGGAAGTTAAAAACACTCACTGAAACTCAACGAGCTCTCCAACAAATGGTGCTGGGAAAACTGGATAATCACATGCAAAAGAATAAAATTGGATCCTTATCTTACACTATACACAAAAAATTAACTCAAAATAGATTAAGACTTAAACATAAGATCTAAAACTGTAAAACTACTAGAAAAAAAAGAGGAAAAGCTCCTTGATAATGGTCTTGGCAATGATTTTTTCATATGATACCAAAAGCACAAGCAACAGAAGCAAAAATAAACAAGTGGGACTACATCAAACTAAAAAGCTATTGCACAGAGACAACGAGAAAAATCACAAGGCAACATATGGAATGGGAGAAAGTACTTGCAAACCACCTATCAGACAATGGGTTAATATCCAAAATATATAAAGAACTCATCCAACTCAAGAGCAAAATAAACCAAACAATCCAACCAAAAAGTGGGCAGAGGACTTGAATACATATTTTTCTAAAGTATACATACAAATGGCCAGTAGGTATATGAAAAGAGGCTCAACATAACCAATCAAGAAAATACAAGCCCAAACATAATGAGATATTACCTCACATCTGTTAAAATGATGATTATCAAAAAGACAAAAGATAACAAGTATTGGCAAAAGATGGTGAGAAAAGGGAACATTTGTGCACTGTTAATAGGAACATAAATTGGTGCAGCCATCGCAGAAAACAGTATGACATTTTCTCAAAAAGTTAAAAATAGGGGCACCTGGGTGGTACAATCCATTGAATGTCCAGCTCTTGGTTTCAGCTCAATTTGTGATCTCATGATTGTGGGATTGAGCTTTGTGTCAGGCTCTATGCTCAGCACGGTCTTCTTGAGATTCTCCTTGCCCCTTGCCCCTGCCCCCACTACACACTCTCTCTAAAATAACTAGACAAATCTTTTTAAAAAATTGAAGCCAGAACTACTGTATGATGCAGCAATCTCACTTCTGGATATGTATGTATCCAAAGAAAATTAAATCAGGATATTGAAGAGATAGCTGCATTCTGATGTTCATTGCATTGCAGCATTATTCACCATAACCAAGACTTGAAAACAACCTAAGTGTCCACTGACAGATTAGTGGATAAAGAAAATGGGGTGCATGAGTTTCTGTGTGTATGTGTGCATGTGTATTATATATGTGTGTATATATGTATATAATACTACACACACACACAAAATGGAATATGATTCACCAATAAAAAGAAGGAAACCCTGCCTTTTGCAGTTGCACAGATGGATCTTGAGGGCGTTATGTTAAGTGAAATAAGTCAGACAGAGAAATACAAATACTGTATGTCCTCATTTAAATGTGGAATCTAAGTTAGCCAGACTCAGACAAATCAAAAGTAGAATGGTGGTTGCCAAGGCTGAAGGGGGTGAAGGAAAAGGGTGAAGGGGGTCAAGGGGACAAACTTCCAGCTAAAAGATCAATAAGTTCTGGGGATCTCACATACAGAATGGTAACTATAGTTAACAATACTATATTAAATACTTAAAAATTGTTAAGAGAGTAAATCTTAATTGTTATCACCACACCAAAAATAAATAAATAAATAAATAAATAAATAAATAAAGTAATTGTATGAGAGGGATGGAAATGTTAACTAACTTTATTCTGGTTACTATTTCACAGAATATATGTATATCAAATCATCACAAAATATACCCTAAACTATATGTCAATAATATCTCAATAAAGCTGTATAAACAAATAAGAAAAATGGATATAGAAAGGGTATATAAATCTCATACACATAAAAGTCAAGGTCAGAATTCTAAGCAGGCATTTGTGAATCACTGTGCAATATTGCATTAATACACCAGCTACAGTATAAACAAAGGCACAATACAGCCAATTATCAATTAGCAAATAAGTGGTGTAAATAACATGTAGTTAAAGATAATCTGATATTTGATGAGTCCCTGCTACATTCTGTACTTTATACAATCCAGAACCAAGACAGTGAATATTTATGCTTTATGCTGTGGGTTTTACACCAGTGGTTTAATGTTTGATTACCACCTACTTTATGCAGACCCTCAGTGAGTTACTTCATAAAATAAATTCCATGTATATCATCTGCCAGGAACCCAAAATTTATATCATTGCTCATTAATACACAGAAGATTTTACCAAAAGTATTCTCTTAAGGCCTTCTGCATCTCAAGAGGGAAAAAAGAACCCATTCAAAGCACAGTTCTTCTGCTTAGTTCCACCTCAAACTATGTAACAGTTCATCCTAGAGCAGTAATCACCTAAGAATTTATGCTACATGTACCCATAAAGATCTACAATTAAAATAGCAAACCTTTTCTATGTTATTTTCTTCTGTCATCTTCAATGCAAATCTACCATTTAGTCAAAGCCAAGTATCTGTCTTGACTAAGGTCTTACTAAATTGAATTTTTATATTATTCTTAGAGGCAAAGCAAAGAATGGAAACACAGTGAGTTTTAGTCCTAAACTATGCCACAACACTGAAATTGCCATCATTTAAACAGTCTCATTTCTCCAAAATGAAATAGACTGCATAGGGAAATGGAAAATTTAATTCACTATGAAGAGCCTAATTAGCTTTGCAGATAAAAACTAAAGGTTTGTGTGGGTTTCTCCAGCCTGCCCTAACCTCCCAGACTACTCAGACAGATCATTAAATAAATTCATCTGCAGTTGGTTTTGTTGGCCCCACAAAAGTGACCAGTGGCTCTGCTCTGGCCAAACCAATAAATAATCAATTTGAGATTGACATAATTCCTAAAAGCCAAGATCTAGTCACATTTATAGCAACCTCTGTCACCTAGGAGAGCTCTGCATATTTCTCTCTAGTGTCTAAGCCCACCCTTTCCTTTATGGGCCGATTCAAGCCCCACCTCATACATGAGGGGATCCATAACTGCCCCATTTCAGGGGACTCACTCTACTACAGACCTACTGTGGATATTCGCTCTCTGCATCTCTCAGCTTTTGTTGTTCTATATTAGCAGCAGAATATACCCTACCTGAGCACCAGATGTTTTTGCTTTAAGTCCCTTTGTATCCTTAAGCTCACTTAAGATGGTGATTTGCACATTGTAGGTGCTCACAGCTTCAGAGCCCTCTTCTTTAAGCAGAATTTGCTGAGAGTCTGGTTTATTAGACTCTAAGCAGTATATTTAAAGAACTTCATTAAAATATGAGACCACATCTCAAAAGGAGGCATAATTGTGCGGCCCCAGTATGCTTCAGAGGCTCTCAGGAAATTTTCTGGGCTAAAATGGCAAACACCACATTCTCTAGTCTGTAATAATTGGGCAGGTTCATCCTCAACACCTTTAAAATTTCACAGATCTCATGTTCCTCCTCTAAAGATGTGTTTTACTTCTCTTACGTTCCGGTCTTATTTATTCCTGTGCTGCTTCTCTAGGACAAAGAAATTAAGAAGTTCTTAAAAATCAGACCAAAAAATAACCGAGGAAGGTCCTATATGAGAATTTTTTTCCAAGGAAAAGGGCAGGCATAAAGAGTACCTTAGGGCCTGGGAAGAGTTTTAAAAACACAGTCAGGATAAGAGTAAGAATGATTTTGATTTCAAGTGACAGGAAACCAATTTGAACCAAATAAAGGGAGAAGAGGGGGAGCTTTTATAAGAATTCTTAGTATTCTCATGAGATCCGAGGTCTGTAGAACAGCTCACATCAGTTTTTTAAATGCCAGTATTTCTCTCACTATTTCTCATCGTTGTTATCTCATCGTTGCTATCTTTCACATATCTGTTTCCTCTCTCTATCTCACTGTTTCTTCACTTACCCGGACTGTCACATTCTCTCTCAACTGCACTCTCTGCTTCTCTTGTCCATATGGTAGTAAACTTGGCCACCAGCAGCTCTGAAACAGCACATCTCATAGCTTCAGTTATCAGACAAGTCATCAAAGATGTTTCTCAGTTTTAGTCCAAAGTCTTAGAAGAAGATGCTAATTGGCCCAGTTTTAATCAAATGCCCAAATCTGGAACTAAGGACTATAGCCAAGAGATAAAGTCACATTGTCCAAAATGGCTGCCCCATGATAACCATATTATGGTTGTCAAAAAATAACCATAACCAGGGTAAATCAGAAAAGAAAAGAGGGAATCTAAGAAGAAACAAAGTATTCCATGAAGTAGATCTGACCCTTGGCAGTTCTCATACCTCCAAGAGGAGATTCTTCTGGCAATTCCTTATCTTTTATATTTTGCAATGAAACAGAATGCCAAAATGTCTTCAGCAAATAAGGGAGTTTCAGTCACCCTAACTGGACACAGTGGTCATATGTTCCTACAGATCAACAGGACTTACATTTAAGTCATTTAAGTGAAGAAGTCCTGATGTCATAGAAGAACACAGATTAAATAATGGATTAAAGCTGGTGACAGTTACATAAATTTATGGTTTGTCAAGAAAATAGTCTGCAGCCACTAAGATCATGCTTCTAAAGAAGTTGGAATTACACACAACAATGCTCACAATAAAAACTGCAATAAAAGAACAGGGTGTAGAACTTACATAGCTCAATAACAAATACACAATATGTTGGAAAGTATTCCAATACAGCAATAATTATATATGTCATATATAATATATATGTTATATATATATAGTTACATATGGATATCAGGGTTACAATGGGTTTTAGTTTCATCTTTATATCCTTCCAGTTTTTTCTGGATTTTTCCTACTAAAAACTATATTATTTTATAAACAGAAAGGTGAAGGGTTAAAAAGGTTAGTAAAGGGCTCATTAAAGTGTTTTGCTATGTGTCACTAAAAGATGGGTTGCTCCATATGCACCCAGAGAGCTATGGTTCAGGAAGTCTGCTGTTCTCCTGGTTATCAGTGATGGTTAGCCTGTTGGTAAACCCAGAGAAGATTTTCTAGAAAATGTACCAAGTTGTTCAAGATGAAGAGAGGGCTGAAGGAAAGAGGGAAGTCTGAAAATGGGTCAAGCACTCACTCCACATCCCAGATATGGGCATTCCCACTTCACAGACACACTGTGAAGCCAGGCCGGCCACCCCGACATCATTATCCCTGCATCTTCTCTGCGGATCAATCCTACATAGCCTTTCTCTACTCTTTCCCTATTGAAACAAAAAATCTGTAGCTGCTTGCCTTTCCTATAGTCCTGCCCTGTCCACGCCCCTAATTACAGAACCAGATCAAGGGAACACTTTTAGTCCTGCAGCAGTGAAGACAAAGGCTCAGGCCAGGTTCCAGACAGGTCTAGTGGACATTTATAACTGGCTTTACAATTCCCTAACCTTAACTATCCTGAGGATCAAACACTCTCTCTGGGTCTGTGATCTGGCATTTGGATTAGTAGTATCAGCTTAACTTTTAACAAGAAAAAAAAAATCAGAGTTATAAGCTTACAAATTCTGTAAGTCTATAAAGTTCAAGGGAACTCTCCAAATTTATAATCCAAGTCAGTTCTGATAATCATAGAGTCCTACACCCTGACAGAGGAGTGAACATTTAAATGATGAAGACTTTTTCTTTGTGTTTACCAAGATGGACATTCAGGTGACCTTCGTCCTCCCTGGCCTTTCATACTGGAGAGCATTTGAGAACCAGGTCAATTACACTCTTCCCTGGGTGGCAGAAGGAGCTTTAAAAAATGTTGTTGTCACTGTGTCAGATCAAGTGGAGAGGAGCAGAAATATGACTTGGGAGTCTCAAAAGGTATTAGGCAGCAGGTTAGGTAGAAATTAAATTCCATTTGCTGGGATTCCATATACTGCCCCGAGAGAGCAAAAATGTTCAATTCTCTTTATTAGTGCTGGATTTATGGCTCAAAATGAAGATTAAATTAAGAAAAAAATATCAAACTTTATGTTCTAAATAGCTCTTTAAATTCAAGATCCTCAGCCGTGTGCTACAGCATTTGATCTGCCCTCCCTGATCCCAGAGTCTCTCCGGAACTAATCTGCTGAGTTCACGGTACCAAACCAATTTTTATAAGGCTACTTTCATCATGCTAGCTCTTTGCTCAGAAAACCATATAGCTTTTGAATATCCACGAAACAAGTCTGGAATCCTTAGGCCAGCTCTTGGGGACTTCTTAAATCCAGCCTAACCATGCCCAGCCCACTGGTGGCTCCAACAAACCTTCTTTCTCTCACCTGGTATGGAACTTCTTTGTCTTATGGACATGTTCCAGCTTACCCCACCCTCTGGCCTTTCTCTGTGCTGGTCCCCTCCACTCCAAGCATCAGCATCTATTCTCAATGACCAGGCAAGCCCTCTCTCATCTTTAACCCTTCCTTGGCCTGTCCAGGCCACATGAGTCACACCCTTCTCTGAATTCCTATAACCCTGATTGGCCTGAAAATTAACATTCACAGAGAATCCACTACAGGCTGGTTCAATACATATTCTTTTGCAATATTACTTCATCTCATCTTCCCAAGAACCTTGTAAGACAGTCACTGTTACCTTATTTCATTGTCAGTGCAGGAAGTAGGATGTTAATAATTTAGTTCTTCTGAAAGCCTGAGCTCTACAGAAACAATATTTTTGTCATTTCCCATACACACCCGTCCTTGCTGCCTAGTGACTGGCACCCCTAAAGTACTTTGTTCTACTCACAAAACATTACAGATTTGAAGTAGAAAAACTAGAGTCCAAATCTGGATCTGTCTCCAGACACGATGGCTTTATGTGCATGTGCAGACACAGGCAACGGGCAGGAATTCATTAAATACAGGCTAGTCATGTGCTATTGCTCAGGACAAGCACTCCCAAACTGTTCCCTTACCACTCAAGGCCACACTGCCACCCACAGTCTATGTGTGCGTGCATGTGCACGCACACACACACACACACACACACACACACACGAAGGAAGAGCCCTGTACAGGCTGTGCAACTGCCACTTCCAGGCATCGTCCAGGCACCATCACTTCCCCTTCCCACCACACTGCCACTCCAAGCCCCTCCAACATAGACACAGAAGTGGTGTTCTTGCTGCAGTCAAATGGGCAGAGCCAAGGGAGCCAAAGAAGACCCTTGTAGATACATATATATCTGCCTCCAACACTCCCAAATGGATTTATGCAATAAATATAATCTGCTCAGCTTTAAAATCTCCATCAGATTCATATCAAATTCAGATGTGACTGAACTGGCCTCTAGCAAACAAAAATTACAGAGGATTCATATTAAGTGAGACCTACCTTTTTCCATTGGCAATGACCAAGAGTGCCAATCTATGCATCACTATAGTTCTTTGCTATCTGAGGGTCTGAATCTTGGCGGGGGGGGGGACTGATTAAAAAGCATGGATACTTACTCACATGGCTTCTGAATTATGACATCTTAATGGTCTCCAAGTGAAAATAAGTTTGGGAAAATTAATGCCCTATATAACCCTTCTAATCAAAGGGTAAATCAGTTTCATACACCTTATTTTTTCTAACTCAACACAAACAAGTATTGACTAAGCCTGGAGCCCTGTTTTAACATGTCCATGATACCTGGTGGATCCAAGAACATTTCATCTGGTTCCTGGACTCGTAGTAGTCACCATAATAAATGAAGATTTTCTTAATAAAAATAATGTTCTTGTCCAAGAAAGTTTAATAGATCAATATTCACAGATGTGATTATGCATCCTTATTTAAGATATACAGAATCATTGAATTAAGAGTGATGAAAAATGAAACAATATGTCAAGCTTAGTTGCTGTTTCTCAGGATTTGGGATTTATGGGGCTGCCACCATAATTAGTTGAGGGAATATAAAAGAATCAAAGACTGTGAGAGGGTGTTCTAACGAGGTAGGAAAGTACACACTTCTGCCCAGCTAATACATGGGAACAATTACATATTGTTCCTCTAAGTTTACATATTGACTTCAATCACTTCAAATACCAAAAGGCTCCCCTCATTCTAATATTTGTTTTCCTTTCTATAGAGTTCTATGTATCTCCCCCTTCCCTACTAGACTGTGCACTAATTGAACAGAGAGGTGAGGACTATTCACCTTTGTATCTTCTCATTCCCAGCACTGTGCTAGCAGCAGGTCATGTGTCCCTTAGTTAAACAGTGGGGGAACTGAATTTCTAGAAGAAAAAAAAAAAGAAACATGAGAAGAATTTCAGTTAGTTAAATAATTAGGGCCATTACTGGGGCCCAATCTGTGCTGAGCACTGGACCAAATACCTTACAGATAACAGCCTTCATCTCCATGACAGCTCCACAGGCTGGGGTTCTTCACGGGGGGGGTAGGTTGAAGAAGGTGAAAAGCCTGACCACACAGCTGTCCAGGGTAAAACAGTCCCCAGCACCAGGTGTATCTTTCCATCTCTAGGAGGCTGCTTCTTTGAAAATATAAACCGAGGCCTGGTAGCCCTTGGTAGAGGTCAGCATGGGGCCCTTCTTCTCCACCTTCCCCAGGGGAGCCTGTGATCTCCCGTGCCCCCTGCCAAATCCCCCAGCCTCTACCACTGCCCACTAGGTACCACTCCCGTGTGCCCCCAGGGCAGCCCCTAAAGGTCAGCTGATGCAACGTCAGCTGCCAAAGTTTTCAAAAAGGCAATGAAATTAGAGTGGAAACTCGGGAATTCCTGGGCCATGGGGCCTCTGCAGGGCTCCATCTGTCAAGACTCAGAAAGAGTGGGCTGTGCAGACTTCAGAAACTGTCATTAGTTTGATGACTTCGAATTATTTCTTCTGGGAAAACCCAATGCTGGGCGCAAGACATTATTGATTTCATCTTCTCCTTGCCCTAAACTTCCCAGCAAAAAGACTTGCTGACAAAACTTCCTGCAGAAGCATAATTAAAAATTCCACTTTGAGATCATCTTTATTGACAAACCTACATACCATACTTACAAAATGGAAAAGTTGTTTTATTTTTTAAATCTGAGTTATACCATCTTATAAAAGTCCCAAAGATGTGTTGAGGTCTAAAAAGCAAACTACTTTTCACGGAGACTTCAATGGGGTCTTTAAGTCAGGATCAGCCTCATACTAATAATCACATAATTCTCGGCCCCAGCAGAGATCTCACGAGCTTTTCCAACTTGATAATAAAAGCCACCAAATCTCTCTTAGAAATCCATATGCCTCCAGTGGAACAATTTAATTATTACTATGGCTACAAGGCTAGCCACTCTAAGTTAAAATAAGGAAAACTAATAGGGGAGACAGGTTACTTCAAACCATTTTTCCCTACCTTTTCAGGGTCTTAATGATAGTCTGGGTCTATGTTTTAGCCTAATAAAGAATGGTTCAGTGCACATGTCTTAGAATTACACTCAGTATCTTAATTACTTTTTCTTCCTTTTCCTTGAATACAGACATAAAAGAACTCATGGTGTACAATCTCTCCATAATTCTCTATAATATGAAATAAAGGCATTGCAAGTGTCTAGTATAATTACATAGTCTAGATTCATTGTTTGATGTTGTGACCATATTTACTAATTGGATCTCTCTAAGACTTTCCTGGTTTTTTGTTGGGTTTTTTTGTGTGCTGTTTTGGTTTTGGTTTTTTTTTTGTTTTTTTTTTTTCATTTTCTTTCCCAGATGCACAAACTTCAAACCACAGATTTTATGATGTAACAGACCTCAGTTTGAGTTCATAGATCCCCACATTTTCCCAGCTTCACTCAGCTCTACAAAGTTTCTAAACCTCCTGTAGTATGTTTCTCCACCCATATAATGAGAACAATTAGCCTAACATGCATGCGATGCTCTGCAGGTAAAATGAGAAAGTGTAAGTAAAATACCTTGAATAGTATCTGCTAGATTTTTATTTCAAGAATTTTCCCTTAAAAAAAAAATACTTTCCCTTATATTTTAAGAATTGTCAGGTTGACTTCCTAAAACGATAGTGCAGTGGTTCATCCCTGCATTTCTGCTTCATTTGAACATTATAGTTTTTCAAGCAACACAAAGCGAAACCATACTGGTTCTCTATTTCTGTTGTTCTCTTTGAATCTTCACTTTACAAAAAAGATCTTTTGATGCATGCCTGTCATGTTCCCTTTCATGTAATAACTTAGATGGGTGATTTTCTCAGCAGTAATCATGTCAAAATATGAATGGATAATTGCCATGATTCTGTTTGTTGACAGATTTAAATAAAATGTCACATGAATATAAAATCACTTTTCATATCTTCTTGTGAATGATGTTGCAGTGAGGATAAGCTTTCAAATAATACAACGGGGAAACAAACACAAATTTACTTGCTTTTAATTCCTTCATTCTTCTAACAAGAGAAAGGCATTAATCAAAGTATTAAATCTAAGAAAAAGGAACTCCAGGAGTCAATTCTTGAGTATCTATGGTACCATAACTGCACAGGTAAACACAAGAGAATCTTGTATTCAAATTTATTAATAAAAAGGGATAACATGGTAAACTGGAAAAAATTGGGATTTGGTCCTGCTTCTGCCATTAAGTCACTTTACCATTAAATCATTCATTGAGCCTCAAGACAGAGCTTATGTCAAACTAGAACAAGTGTCAGCCTGCTACAGACTAGATGTCAAACCCTGCCCGCTCCCTGCTTTTGTAAATAAAGTTTTATTGGAATACGACCATGCCCATTCATAACATATTATCTATGGCTTCCATTGCATTACAAAGGCAGAGTTCAGTGGCTGCAAACAGAGACCATGTGGCTCAAAAGCCTAAAATATTCACTATCTTGTCCTTACAGAAATTTTCAGTTTTGATGAATTTGAATGTGACAATTTTTTATGGTTTATATGAATTTCGGTTCTAGTTAAGAAATAAACTACTCCAAGGTCAGAGAGATTTCTCTTAGATGTCTTGAAGTTTGAGATTTACAGTTATTTCTATAATTCATCTCAGTTTAATTTTGTACACAATGCAAGTTAAGAATTCAGTTTAATTCTTGGAATATTGATATCCCATTGTTCCAGCAACTTTCATTAAAAATCCTTTCCTGTCTGGGGCATCTGGGTCGCTCAGTCAGTTAAGCATCTGCCTTCCTTTCAAGTCATGATCCCAGGGCCCTGGGATGGAGCTCCACATTGAGCTCCTTGCTCAGCGGGGAGACTGCTTCTCCCTCTCCCTCTGCCTGCTGCTTCCTCTGCTCCCTCTGCTTGTGCTTTTTCTCCCTCAGTCTTTCTCTGTCAAATAAATATATAAAATCTTAAAAAAAAAAAAAGAAAGAAAGAAAATACTTTCTTTATGCATTGTATTGCTTTAAAAACTTTACTGAAAATTAATTGGCCATATATTTATGGTCTATTTCTTAATGCTCTATTCTGTCCCACTAATCTGTGTATTTTGCCATATGACAATACTACTTGGCAGTGATTACTGTAGAGTTATAGAAATCCTTGAAATCAGGTAGATTGCAATCTACAACTTTTTATTTTTAGAATTGTTTTGCTAATATGAATCCCTTGAATTGTCAAATTAATCTTAGAATCAGATTGTCCAATTATAAAAATAAACTTGCTAGGGTACTAGTGAGAATTACACTGAATCTATAGATCAACTTAGGGAGAATTGACTTCTTAACAATTTTGAGACATGAGGGGGCGCCTGGGTGGCTCAGTCTGTTAAGTGTCTGCCATCAGCTCAGGTTGTAATCTAGGTCAGGTTCTCAGGGTCCTGGGATCAAGCCCCATATCAGGCTACCTACCCAGCAGAGAGTTAGCTTCTCCCTCTCTCTCTCTGACTCTCCTCCCTGCTCTCCCTCCCTCCCATGAAAAATATAAAATAAATATATTGACTCATGAACATGATATAAACCTCCATTTATTTATATCTTCTTTACACTATTGCAACAATAGTGTATGGTTTTCAGTGGGGTCTTTTACATTGTTAAATTTTTCCCTAGTAATTTTATGTTTTTGGAGGCTATTACAAATGGGTTTTCATTTGTTTTGATTTTCAAATAGATTTCAAACAGATTTCAAATAGAATAGAATACAGTTTTCTTAGTATATTGACTTTTTAATCCTGTGATCTTGCTTTTATTTTTGTAAGTCACTTAGGACTTTCTATGTATAGAATATGTCATCCTTCAATAAAGGCAAATTTACTTCTTTTCCAATCTGAATGCATTTTGTTTCTTTGTCTTACTTTATTGCACTAAGACTTCTAGTAGAATGCTGAATAGAAATGTTAAGACCAAACATCCTGGCTTTTTTTTCTTAATCAATGGAGGAAAGCACTCGGCCTTTCATCATTAAGTATGATATCAATCTTTATAGAGTTGAAAAATTTCTCTTTAATTCTTCATTTGCTGTAAGTGTTTATCAGGAACTGCTTCTAATTTTGTCAGATGTCTTTTTTCTGCATCTATTGAGTTGATTATACTGATTTTCTCCTTAATCTGTTAATAGGGTGCATTACAATGATTGGTTGTTTAATGTATAATCAGTCACTTTCCTGGGCTAGCACCGCTTTAACCACTGCTTTAAATGCATTACATAGATTTTACTATATTTTCATTTTTATTCAGTTCAAAATATTTCCATTTTTCTTATTACTTTTTACCTTGACCATGGGGTATTCAGAAATGTAATATTTAATTTCCAAACATATGAGGATTTTACATATGTATTAAATTCATTCCTTCTAACTTCCATTGAAACCAGAGAACATAATTTGCATGATTCAAATCTTTTAAAATTGAGACTTGTTTTAATAGCCCAGCATATCATCTATTTTACTGAACGTCCATGTACACTTTTGAAAAAGGTATATTTTTCTGTCGTGGAATGGAGTACTCTGTGTCAGATAGGTCATGCTCACTGATAGAATTGTCCAAACTTTATATGTCTTCACTGATTTCCAGTCTTTTTCTTGTATTAATTACTAGGAGAGAAGTAGTGAGTTTTATAACATTAATTCTTTGTCAACTGAATCCCAAGGAATAAAGTTTATGCTAATACTTCTGTTCTGAGAACTCTGTTTTTCTGGCCTGATAATGAAATGGTGACTAATCTGTAGGGTTTGTTATGCCCAGTTAAGGATTTACCACCTACAATATTAGTGTGCATGCTAAGGAAGTATAATGTTTTGAATGGTTGATTCCCAAACACTAAATTATCTGTGAGTTGCCAGACAGTTTACCCAGAATTTGTCTTCCTTGAACATTACTAGTTTTCTGTGTTTGAAACTCTTGTAGATTTTATTAGGTATATCTTATTCCTACAGGAAATCATTGATATTGATCTTCTAGGGCAGGAAAAGCTAGAGTTTGAGGACAGATTTCAGCTTTGCTTGCTGCTGAGTTAGCTTTAGATGATTTTTACAAACTTGTGGAGAATGTGATATGTGCCAGCCACTGTATATAAGAAAATTTGTTAGCAAGGAATCATTAAATGTTTATTTATGTGTACTGCTCACCTTCACACTGACTGCTTTATCTCTCTCTCTCTATTCCTGTATATATATGTGTATGTGTATATATATATATATTCCTGTATATATTCCTGTATATATATCTCTGTCTATATCTATATCTCTGAATATATCTATTCCTGTCTATATTCCTGTGTGTATATATATATATATATTAAAACATTAAATGTTTACTTATGTGTACTGCTCACATTCACACTGACTGCTTTATCTCTCTCTCTATTCCTATATATATATGTGTGTGTGTGTATATATATATATATATATATATTCCTGTATATATATCTAGAGAGAAAGAGAGAGAACCATTATTGGTTCCTTCTTGTGCTTTGGTTACCTTTAGAAAAAGAGACAATAATTCTGTAAAATCTATTTAATCAGAACATTGTCAAGAAAACAAAAGGTTAAGGAGAAAGTAATATAAATGTTGAGGTTGTAGAAAGAGTAGTAGAATATGGAAATATAGTTAGTTTATCCTATTTTCATAAGTGACTCTAGATACCTTGTGGGATGTATTTATTCTTGGCTCATGAACCTCTTATCTATTAAAATTCAAGCCTCTACTAATCTAGGCTACGTTTTTTTGTTGTTTTTTTTTTTTGCTGTTGTTACTGTTGTTTTCTTTCCTCTTTTTTTTTTTTTTTTGGTCTGATGACCTGATAGCAGATGGTGTAGGATCCAATTAAGTACACCTAGGAGATTTAGATTATGACTTTGATTTTCCTGGTCACAATAGCATGAAAATCTGCTATTGGATTCTTATGTATATCAGAAAGATATACATAAAGAAACCAACTGAAATTCAAAAGACAGAATTTTCTTCAGTCATAAGCAAGGTATTGGGTATTCTGGGTCCTCTAAAAATTCTGGGTCCTGTGAGACAAGAATTACTATGTTAACATTTTATTTGGAAGGCATAAACTGGTGAGAGCAAAGAAAAAGGTGAAGGGAGAAAAAAGAGCAGGGAACCCTATGCGGGGCTCAATCCCGGGATCCTGGGATCATGACCTGAGCCAAAGGTAGATGCTTAATTTCTAAGCCACCCAGAACCCCATTATTTTCTATTTTTTAAGAGGAAGATTATATAATTGATATTCAAAGAAGATATCAAGGAAATAAGCATTTTCTAAACTTCAACCCAGAAAATTTCAGAAATGAAATATGTAAGGAAAAGTAACAGCAAGGAATTTCAAATTGAAGACTTTATTTTTTTGTCTAAAAAGTTCTAGACCAGTAGTAATAAATATTTATGTGTACTGGAAACTTAATATTTATTGGGTTAATTTTTTTTAATTTTTTATTTTTTATTTTTTTTATAAACATATAATGTATTTTTATCACCAGGGGTACATGTCTGTGAATCGCCAAGTTTACACACTTCACAGCACTAACCATAGCACATAACCTCCCCAATGTCCATTACCCCACCCCCCTCTCCTGATCCCCATACCCCCAGCAACCCTCAGTTTGTTTTGTGAGATTAAGAGTCACTTATGGTTTGTCTCCCTCCCGATCCCATCTTGTTTCTTTTCTTCTTTTCCTACACCCCAAGGCCCCATGTTGCATCTCCACTTCCTCATATCAGGGAGATCACATGATAGCTGTCTTTCTCTGATTGATGTATTTCACTAAGCATGATACCCTCTAGTTCCACCCACATCATCGCAAATGGCAAGATTTCATTTCTTTTGATGGCTGCATAGTATTCCATTGTATATATATACCACATCTTCTTTATTGATTCATCTGTTGATAGACATCTAGGTTCTTTCCATAGTTTGGCTATTGTAGACATTGCTGCTATAAACATTCGGGTGCACGTGCCCCTTCGGATCACTACGTTTATATCTTTAGGGTAAATACCCAGTAGTGCAATTGCTGGGCCATAGGGTAGTTCTATTTTCAACTTTTTGAGGAATCTCCATGCTGTTTTCCAGAGCACTTGCACCAGCTTGCATTCCCACC